>PVIU01007401.1:0-92557 GCA_004026605.1 Ondatra zibethicus
TCTCGTTAGACCACGTTCACAGCTATGGCTATATACCCACTTGAATATGTAGGTGAACTTCGCTTATGCTCCACATATATGAATATATGTGTTATGTATATATGCAGATTGCATGAATTAATTTTATTTGTCATTCTGTTATGCAAGACTTCAAAAATGTTAATTTTGTTTTATCCTTTACTATTCTTTTGCAAAGAAATCTAAAAATTTGTGTTTACAAATGGGGAAAATGGCTGAAATAGTGTATTCCTGTCACTTCCATTCCTTCAGCTTACATTATTGCTCTTCACTATTGGGGTTTTTCTTTAGTAAATGTACATGGGACTGCATATATTTGTAAAGGTGTTTTTGGAGTTTTTTTCACATACTAGGAAGTTTGGAAATAACTATACATTATGGAACATAATTTGAATATAAAATAAATTGCCTCACTGCTACTATGACCTATGTCAAGTCAACAGAGAATTATGTTACTTGCATTACTATAGCATAGAAAATGTCTGAGACAGAGAGAATACAGCTGCCATAGAGAAAAACAATCCATCAAAGAAAGAAAAACTATAGGCCACTAACTAGAAAGTAAAAATTTCAAATCACAGTGGTTTTGCATTGTATAATTAAAGTGATAAATTGTTATAATCAATTATACCCACTAGCTATATAACACAGATCATAGACAAATGTCTATGAAGTAACTTTAATAAAACACCAAAATCCCAAAAGAAAGGTTATTGGACATCCGGATCTAGTGGCACCTTTCTTTTTTAACATTGGAGGAAATGCCTATGGAAAAGTTAATCTGTCAACCATACATGATCATGTATAACATTGAAGAGTCAAAATAAACATGTGAGTAAAATATATGTGCTCTTCTGTGATGGTAGGTTTCTAGAATTGATGGTAAAAAGAGATATTATAAGACATATTTTATAATAAACACCAACTTTACATTCTTGATCCTATAATTGTGTTATCAGTGTTATGACATCATACATTTAATGCGCATTTATGAAACACTTTGAGCATGGAAGACACCTACTACTTCATTAAGTTTCCATATGAAAACAAAACAGACTAACTTTACATTCCTCAGGATTTATATTTTAGGTGAGGAAATCATAACAGAACTTGGGATAAATATTTTTATTTATTTAATTTACTTTTCTATTTCCATCCTTAGTATCTCTACTTAATTATATCTATAGTAAGATAGTATATATGGACATGTCATTATTCATGTCAATAATTTAGTCAACATATGTTTATGACAACCACAAATTAAACAATAATTGTAACCATAAAATGATAGTGTACGTTAACCAATTTTCAAAGAAACTTTCTTGTCTTATGGGTTATTTAGAAAAGAGATTGAAGTCATTTAAATGTAAAATATCAAAGGCCTTGATTGATATTTTATCATGGGAAGCCAAGATTTGTAAATATTTTATTAGTTCCTATGAAAACAAATGTGTATTTTATTCAAATCAATGATATTATCAGCAATCATATAAAACAATCACTATTCAAAATTTGTGCTATGAACAACTATAAAACTTTGCTTCTTGTGAAAAGCATTCTTGGAAATTCATCTCCACGCTTTTGAGGGCATATATATGTGCATTAATATCCATAGCTCAGTTATAACTGTTTCTTTTCAGATTTTAAGATAATATTCCTGTTTGACTACACACAACGTACATGTCATATGGGGTTCTTTATCTAGAAGTGAATTTCTAGTTAATGGGCAGGAATTTTACAGTGCTAAAGGATATCCTTACTATTAAAGACCAAAATATTAATTGGAAAGGTCATTTTAAAGTATGCACTCTACTTTTGTAATTTACCTACTGATAAGGATAATTTGAAGCATATAATAACGTGAGAATCTAGAGACCGTAAAACTGACAATGTAATCTTCAGTATAAGAGACAGTGCAACTTCTTCTTTTTCAAATTAATACGTTTAATTTGCATAATTATAACCAATACATCAATATTTAATTTTGTATTATCATGTATACACATGGTAATTCTATGTGTATTAAAACATATAATGACTCATAACTTTCACATATGAAAGTGTTTTATGATTTTCTAACTACTACAAAGCATTTTCCCTGCACATTGACCAGTTGTGGGTCTCCATTTCTCACCATCTACTTCAAGAAGAAGCATCTCTGAGGAGGACTGATAGATGTAATAATCTATGGGTATAAGGATAAGTTAGCAGGAGTCAGTTTATACTGTTCAGTAGTAGAGTAATAGATTCTCTTCCAGGGTTTATGACACCTCTAGACAAAAGAATGGGACAAGATATGGGTTACAGCACACACACACACCAAACCCTAATCAAATCAATAAATACTTTATTATTTCAATTTAATTTTACTTCCATTCCATTTCACTATTGCACTGAACCTATGGGCATGCCTTGCCAGGCGCATCATTGTAGCTCAAAGGGTACCCAGCTGGGGAAGATCAGTGACCACTTTGCTCCTCACATAGCACTTTCCAGTACATTGAACTTTATCCAGGGATAAAGCTTCTAGCTGAGCAGCATCTGCATTTCTTCATGTTTTCGACTCAATTAGGACTTAGGAAATTCTCAATCTTAAATGAAACTTCTATATCATAATCTCCCCTCCCAAGACTTGGTGATCATAGTGGAAAAGGAGATAGAAAGATCCTAAATGCCATAGGTAATGAATGATGGCAAGGGATCAATGTCTTCTAGACATAAGATGTCAGTTGTGCAAATGAACTCATACTACTTGTAACACAAGAGCTGTGCAAGCCAACAAGACACAATCCTAGCATGGAGAAGAAAGGTGGAAATGAAGTCACACCCATAGCTAGGAATTTATTGACAGTTGACAGCTGTTGGGAAAGAAGGGGGAAGTTTTCTTTAAGGGTAATTTTAAAGACACTCTTCCAAATAAAATCTTACTATTTTAAATTTTATTGATATAGGGTGGAGATAGGGTGTGAGCATGTGTGTGAGCGTGTGTGTGTGTGTGTGTGTGTGTGTTTGTTAGAGAGTAACTTGTCAGAGTCAATTCTCTGTGTCTACCCTGTGGGACCCTTGGATTGAAGTCAGGTAATCAATCTTGTCATCAATCACTTTTACTTGCCTCAGTTGAATTCAGATCATCAGGCTTAGTGCTAGGCATTTTTGAATACTAGCCAGCTATTTCCACCAAAGATCAGGGATCATTGCAGAGGAGGAGTGAGAAAGAGTCCTAAGGGCCAGAAGATAGGTACAATGTGATGAAAAAAAAGTTTCTGTTCAGAAAGGGGCAGGCATGGGTGTTAACAAGTCATGGGAGTCAACAAAACATGGCATATCAAGTTGAGGTAGGACTAAGTTCCTCCCCTCATATTAAGACTTGTTAAGGCAAAGATCTTCACCAACCCTACATCAGATAGAAGGTTGGTCTCCAAAATATACAAAGAACTCAAGAAATTCATCATCAAGAGGACAAATAATCCAATAAAAAAATGGAGCACAGACCTAAACAGAGAACTCTCAACAGAGCAATCTAAAATGCCTGAAAGACACTTATGGAAATGCTCAACATCCTTAGCCATCAGAGAAATGCAATTCAAAACATCTCTGAGATTCCATCTTACACCTGTAAAAATGGCCAAGATTTAAAAAATCTAATGACAACTTATGCTGGAGAGGAGGTGGGGTAAAGGGAACACTCCTGCATTGTTGGTGGAAGTGCAAATTGGTACAGCCCCTTTGGATATCAGTCTGGTGATTTCTCAGAAAATAAGAATACAACCTTCCTCAAGATCAAGCTATACCATTTTTGGGTATATACCCAAAGGATCCTCGATCGTACCACAAGGACATGTGCTCAACTATGTTCATAGCAGCACTGTTTGTCATAACCAAAACCTGGAAACATCCTAAATGCTCCTTGACCGAAGAATGGATAAGGAAAATGTGCTATATGTACACAATGGAGTACTACACAGCAGAAAAAAATGGCATCTTGATATTTGCAGGCAAACTGATGGATCTAGAAAACATCAAATTGGGTAAGGTAACCCAGACTCAGAAAGACAAATATCATATGTACTCACTCATAAGTGGCTTTTAGACATAAAGGAAAGAAAATCATCCTACAATTCACAATTCCAGGGAACCTAGACAACAATGTGGACACTAAGAGAGATATACATGGATCTAATCTACATAGGAACTAGAAAAGGACAAGATCTACTGAGTAAATTGGGAGCACGGGGACCATAGGAGAGGGTTGAAGGGGAGGGGAGAAGAAGGGAGCAGAGCAGATAAAAATGTAGAGCTCAATAAAATCAATAAAAAAAGACTTGGTAAGGCAGACCAGTATGAGGAATAGGATCTGGTCAAACATTAGCTACTGCCCTAATTTCACTGCTAGTACCACAGAGAG
Source organism: Ondatra zibethicus (assembly GCA_004026605.1). Taxonomy (NCBI): domain Eukaryota; kingdom Metazoa; phylum Chordata; class Mammalia; order Rodentia; family Cricetidae; genus Ondatra; species Ondatra zibethicus. The sequence goes on from PVIU01007401.1 coordinate 4,424, forward strand.
ACCAAGCTAAACAAATGTCACATATGTGTAGATGGCTTTGGACAGTCTCATGCAGGTCCTTTTATAGCTGTTGGTTCAATGTCTGTGAGCTCCTCTGAACCCAAGTAAGTTGTCCTTGTTGGTTGCATTGTGATAACCTTTATGCCCCCTGGCTCCCACAATCCTTCTCTCTCTTCAACATGATTCCCAAAGCTGGATCTAGTGCTTGGTTGTAGATCTCTGCATCTGCTCCCATCAGTTACTGGATGAAGGCTTTCTGATGACAATTAGGTTAGTCACCAATCTGATTATAGGAGGTTACTTCACACTACATATTCACTGTTGTTAATTGCTAGGAGTGTTAGCTGGGTATCCTTGTAGGTTTGTTGGAGTTTCCCTTGTACCAGGTTTCTACCTGACCTCCAAATGCCCCCCAGTCAAGACCTCTCTTTCATTACTCACCCCTCTATCTTACCCCTAACCCAATCTCTCATGTGCCAACCACCACCCCAATTCATGTTTACTCAGCCAAGCTCTTCTATTTGCTCTTCCCAGGGAAATTCATGCATCCATCTTTGGACCCTCCTTGGTACCTAATCTCTCTGGTACTATGGATTGTAACATGGTTATCCAAAGAACGCTGCTAATAAAACAAAATGGTACCATACAGAATGGGAAAAGGTCTTCACCAACCTCACATCTGCAGAGGACTGATCTCCAAAATGTACAAAGAACCTAGAAACTGGACATCAAAAAAATAATTCAATTAAAGATGAGGAACAAATATAAACTGAATTCTCAACAGAAGAATTTCAAATGGCTGAAATACACTGAAAGAATTGTTCAACATCCTTAGCTTTCTAGGAAATGCAAATCTAAAAAACTCCAAGATTTCATTTTACACCTTTCAGAAAGGCTAACATTAAAAATAGCAAAAACAGCTTATGCTGAAGAGGATGTGGAGTAAGGGGAACACTCATCAATTTCTGATGGGAATGCAAATTTTTACAGCCACTTTGGAAATCAATGTAGCAGTTTCTCAGAAAATTAGGAATCAATCTATCTCAAGACCCAGATATACCAATCTTAGGCATATAGCCAAAGGATGTTCAATAATACTACAAGGACATTTGTCCAACTACATTTATAGCAGCATTATTCATAATAGCCAGAGCCTGGAAATAACATAGATATCCCTATATAGAGGAATGGATAGAGAAAATGTGGTACATTTACACAATGGAGTATTATTCAGCTGTTAAAAACAACAACATCAGGAAATCTTATGGCAAAGAATGGAACTAGAAAAAAAAATCATCCTGATGAGGTAACCCAAACCCAGAAGGAATAACATGGCATGTACTCCCAGGCTACTATCAATTAAAATGTCAGTTACTGTGTACTGTTCAGATCCAAACTCAAATTCTCTTTTAAAGATACTGTAGTACTGAATATGCTTATTTCCCAGGGCAGTTTTCCTGGTAAACATAATTATGGTTCACACGCAGAGCAAATCCAAATTCCACTCCCTACCATCTGATTATGAACTCTCAGTAAATTCTCCGTGCCCAGGGAACAGAAAAGCATCCTTCACAAATAGTGTAATAAAGAATTTAATATAGAACATTTCATGAGTTGGAAGGTATGAAACTAAAATAAGTCTAATCACCAACTTTCAGTCTTCTCTATGTATCTTCTGACAAGGTTTGAAAAGAAAACATTTAATTTCCAAGTCTTCTCTGAGAGTTTTTAGCCCATGTTTAAACAGAAAAAGAAATCCATACATGGATATTGAGCAATAGTTTTTCCAAAGTTCATGTAGTTTCCATATTCTTTAAAATATAGTTCCCTTTTAAACGTATACTGCTGAAGGAACTGCAGCAGCACATAAAGATGAAATGTATTCAGGGGACATTTAGAAATGACTCACATGTAAGTCAATAGTCATTGATTTCTGATGTTTCTGAAAACAGAAATCCCACTTATAGGAAAATTAACTGATGTTTAAAAAATTCTAAATGTATGAGAAGCAATTATCCAGACTTTAGGATTGCAGAAGGGAATTTAATCTCATCAGGAACGTAAGCTTCACCTTATCAACTTCACTTCCATGTAAATGTGGAGTCCAAGCAAATGAAATCTTGCCTGTGTGTGTATTTTTTATATCTATATACCCATTGTAAACAGGACAGAAACAGTTCAGCAAGCTGATATCTTGAATCACTATATGAAAAACAAGTGAAATAGAGAAACTGAATAAAAATGTAGTGCATGTTTTCCATCGGAACATAGCTATCATTATTTTTAGCTTTACTATAAGTTAAAAAACACTTCTCAGTTCTCTCTGTGTCTCTCTGTCTCTATCTGTCTTTCTGTCACTCTCCATATCTCCACCTTGCCCCCAGTGTGTGTTTATGTGTGTCTATCCTTTAATTTATTTTCATTTTTTTTTACAGATAAATATCTTCCTCTGAGGGGTGATATAGTTATTTGTACAAGACCCCAAGTTCGATCCCTAGCACTGCAAAATAAATAAACACATAAATTTTTAATAACATTAGAATAAAAACTTAAAATTCTTCATAGCTAAATAGTTTTCCCTCATTGTGATGTAACACAATGAAAAACAATTTAGAGTTTGATTTCTACATTTTTTTGTTTTGTTTTTTTTTAAATATTTATTTATTTATTTATTTATTATAATATTCTGTCTGTGTGTATGCCTACAGGGCAGAAGAGGGCACCAAACTCCATTACAGATGGTTGTGAGCCACAATGTGGTTGCTGGGAATTGAACTCAGGACCTTTGGAAAAGCAGGGAATGCTCTTAAACTCTGAGCCATCTCTCCAGCCCCCATGTTTTGTTTTTTAAGAGAGGGTTTCTCTGTATAGTTTTGGAGGCTATCCTGGAACTCGCTCTGAAGATCAAACTAGCTTTGAACTCACAGAGATCCGCCTGCCTCTGCTGTCTGAGTGCTGGAATTAAAGGTATGCGCCACAAGTGCCTGGCTGATTTCCACAATTTTTGTTGTTGTTGTTGATTTCCAAAGCTTTTCTTCTGTTCTTCCATCTTCATATTTTCTTATACTGCCTCTGGTAGTTTGAATGTAATTGGTCCCCATAGGTTCAAAAGTAGACTCTATTGTATGGTTATTACTGGTAATTCTAATGTAGATTTATACGGAAAAGGAGCAAGCTGAGCAAACAAAAATGCAAAATGTTCAGATTGAGAAAAGGGGCACCAGGAAGTGGAATAGAGCTAAATTCTGTGTTCAAGGAGATAAATGGATTAAAAATGGGATAAAGGAAATGGGTTCCTCAGGGCAAGATCCCATCCAGCTAAATTTCCAATTTGTGAAAAGGAAACAAAATAAGCTTAGAGCTAGTTGTGGTGTAGTACACCTTTACCCTAGGTCAGAAGGCAGCAGCTAGTGGAACTCAGAGTTTAAGGCCAGCCTGGTCTACTGATCCAGTCTCAAGACAGTCAAGCTTAGGCAGTAAAGGACAGAAAGCTGGTGAAGATGTATTTGAACTTAGGGGCCATGTTCCAGCCCCCAAAAGCATCAGACCTTGGCACTTTCTGTCATATAGCTCTGGAGTTAAGGATAAAAGAAAGGGGCTATGTAATTTGCTCCTGAGGGTAAGGAAAGCTGCTGAGGCCAGACATGAGTCAGGAATGAGCCTGAATGAAGGCCTAGAAAGACCATTTTGTGAAGCTGTAACAATGACAGCTGGATTGCCTTGGAGAGCCCAAAATGCTAGAGATCCCAAAGCTGTGGTACACCTGCCGAGGAAAGCTGCTAACATGGAATGGATCTAGTCCAAGAGAAAGAAATGTATTAAAGTCGACAGCTTGAATAGAATTGGCGTTCTGAAGAGAATTCTGTAATCAAACATGGAGATATAGAGTTTGGAATTTGCACAGCTGGTTTTCTGCTTGTTTTAATCCAATATTTCCTTGTTATGCTTCCTTTCCTATGTTTTGGAATGGTGGTGTATATCCTGAGTCATTATATTCTGTATGTGATCTGTTTTCTGAAATTGCTTTATAGGTAAGAGATTGCATGAATCTCGGGAGACATTGGAACCTCGGACTTGGATAAACTGTGGGTATTTTTAAAATTTGACTAAATACATTTTTCAGTTTTTCATTATGATAATGTTACAAGCTTATAGGGGCCAGGATGTGGAATGTGGTAGTTTGATTGTAGTTTTCACCCATAATCTCATTTATAAGATTATGTGACACTATTATGAGTTGTGTACTATGAAGTAGGTGTGGCCTTTTTGAAGGAAATGTGTCACTCTGGGGGCAAGCTTTGAGTTCCCTTTTGCTTAAGCTTCTCCCAGTGTCACAGTTGACGTCCTGTTGCCTTCTGATCATGTTGTAACCAGAACCATGTGTGCCTGCATGCCACCATGCTTCCTGCTATGGTGATAATGGACTGAACCTTTGAAACTGTAAATGAGCCCTCACCCCATTAAATCCTTTCTTTCTAAGAGTTATCATAGTAGGCCAGGTGGTCATGGCACACGTCTTTAATCTCAACACTCAGACGGCAGAGGCAGGCAGATCTCTGTGAGGTTGAGGCCAGCCTGGTCTACTGAGTGAGTTCCAGGACAGCCAGAGCTAAACAAAAAGATACATTGTCTTTTAAAAAACAAAAAAGAAGAAGAAAAAGAGTTGCCATGGTCATGGTGTCACTTCACAGCAATAGAAACCCTAACTAAGACACTGGTATTGCCTCTCCCATGTGACCTTCTCTACTCTTATGCTCCATATTACAACAGCATCTGCTAGACAATAATGGGGAAAATTTTTAAGCCTTTGAGCCAGGAATATCTACTCAGGCCTGTGCAATTTAGTAAACTCATTGTTATCATTCTAAATAGGTGCTATCAGACACTATTCAGCACCTTAATGTTGGTAATTGAATTTCTTCCTTACATAGAATGTGTCCTTCCTTCCTTTATTCTTTCTTCCCATTCTTTCTTCTTCCCTTTCTCTCCTCCTCCCTTCCTCCCTTCTTCTCTTCCTTCCTCCCTCCCTTCCTTATTTCCTTCCTTCATCCCTTCCTTTTTTCCTTTTCTAGATCTGACAACTGCTAGCCAAATTCCCTCTGAAGCAGGTCTTTTAACTGCTCATGTGCAATATGAGTAGCAGGCAGTTCTACTAACAACTCCTTGTACAAGGAAACCCCAACGGTTTGCAGGCAGAGCACTGTAACGGGGATGAAATGCTGCAATAAAGTTCTGCTCTTCATCCCTGTGTAGACATGGAGAGGCATCATAAGTTACATCCTTATAATTGTTAATGGGATTCTTTTCTTTCCATTTCCCAGAATGCCAAGCACAAAGGTCGCTACCCTACATCAATTTGCTAATGTATTCCATGATGTTCTTGACAGATCAATGACATAAGGCTCCAGCAATTAGATTAATACATATTTAATATCAAATTGGTATAGTTAATACATTGATTTAGATGCATTTGTATGCTAATAGAAAAAAATGTAAGCTAATTTAAACACTTGTAAGAGATGTCAATATAATTTGGAATCTTAAGATAAATTTCAACCATAATCTTCTGGAGACAATAATTTAGTAATTCAAGAATATATTTACCTTTTTATGTTTCTGTATTAAATATATAGTTCATTCTATTCATCATGTAGAATTATAGAATTATAGAAGCTAAAGTACTCCCTTACCTTCATTCTAAATCAATTTTTGTTATTTGGGTTTTTTTTCGGAATTTTATGTGATATGTTTTGACCATATCAACACCTTCAGCCCTTCCTAGATTTACCCCCACTTAGCTACCCATTCACATTTATGTCCTCTAAAATAATATATTAAGTCCAATTCTGCTACCCAATTATTCAGAGATGTGTGGCTTTCCATTGACATGTGGTCTATGTACTGAGGGCTACACTCAGAGATTACTGACTCTTCTTTTCCTAGCAGCTATTGATTACCAATGATCCTTAGATAGGAGTGGGACATTATGTTTTATTCGCTTCTTCATGCTGGGATTTTGTCTGACTTAAGCTTGTACAGATATTGTTCATGCTGTCAAAAACACCAAGAGTTCATACACACAACTGACTTATTGTGTTTGGAAAATTTTTCCTTGTTGCCATCCACCATCTCTGGCTCTTACCATCTTTCTCATTTCCCTTCCAGAATGATTCCTGAGATTTGGTGTAGCACACAACACCTCTCTGCTCTCTATGTGCTACCATACAGTTCGCGAGCTTCGGTCAAGGGGCTGCAGATTAAAACACACAAAGACACACAGACAGAGACATGGACCTCTAGTCATTGGTAAGAAGCCCTTTTTTTCAATAGCACCATGGAGGCTTATATGCCCAACAGTCAGGCGGGCCAACAGGTGGAAACCTTATCCTCTGATCCTGAAGGCAAGGCAACATGTGCTTGTGAAGCAGAGCTGGTAAACAATTTTGACACAGCTTTCAGTAACTCAAATCAGAAGGAAAGTAAAGATCTCTAGCAGGGAAGAGCAGCTGGAGGCCAGGACTCCAAATGGTCCCAACTGTGTCAGAAGGGTGATTAGGCCTTTAAAGGCAAGATCAGCACCAATTAAGAAAGGATTAGAAATAAGACAGATATTGGATATGAAGATATTTTGGTTGTTGTTGTTTTGTTTTTGTTTTTGTTTTTTTTTTTTTTTAGACATGGTTTCTCTGTTAGCCTTGGCTGTTCTGTAACTCCCTCTGTAGACCAGGCTGTCCTCCAGCTCACGGAGATCTGCCGGACTCTCCCTCCACAGTGGTAGGATTAAAGGCGTGTGCCAACAGTGCCTGGAAGATCTCAAGTTTTTGATGCTACTCTAATATGAGAGATAATTATTAAAGTTCTTAGAAAAGTCAAAATGTCAAGTGTTTTAATTCTGGTAAGCAAGGTCATTTAAAAAGATATTATAGCAAGGCATTCCTAGAAGCGATGTTTTTTCTAGAGATAATACAAATACAAGGCCCCAGCCTTCTGCAATATGCAGAAAGTGCAGCCATAGCCAAAACTAGACTAATAAATGAATACCAACAAGAGACAGGAAAAGGTAACCCTTTGCCATTGGGAAATTCCTTATGGGGCCTCCTACAGGCCCCAATATCAACTTTCATTCAATTAATTTCCTGCCAGCATCAGAGAAACTCATACACAGAGCAATTAAAAGATTTAATCCCTGTTGTTAAAAACAACATTGCTCTGAATGTGATCAAGTACAGAACAGCTTCAGCAGATGAAATAAAGCATTCTGAAGAGAATAAAAATAAGAAATTTGGAAAACTGTTATAAATGATCAAAGACCAAAGCTAAAAATTAAAATAAATAATTTTTAAATTGAAGGTTTAGTAGACCCAGGAGCAGGTATAATAATTACCTCACCAAAATCTTTGCATTCAGATTGATCTCTTCAGGAGGTAAATATTCAGCTTCTAGGGATTGGAACTTTATCTCAAGTTAAAATACAAAGTGCAAGATGTGTCTAGTGTATAAGGCCAGAAGGACAAATAGGAAAATTAAAGCCATATGTGTTTAACATAGCCACCAATTTATGGGGAAGGGATCTACTTGATTGAATTCCACGTGTAAACTGTGGTCATTGGGTGACAATGTTTTCATGTGGGTCTAATGATTGTGACAAATGTGTGAAATGTTAATAATAATGTGTAGAATCCATGGGGGAAGGGACACAAAACATATGGGAATTATGTGCACTGTTTAACTTTGCTATAACTATACCAAACCTTTGGCAAAAAAATAAGATCGCTTTCAAAAGAAAAAGGAAGTAAGCACACAAGCAAGCTAGGAAGATGTCATGCAACCAATCATCGGAATTTATCTCTGGTGGTACTCACAGAAAAGCAGTGGAATGAAAATTGGTATGTATAAGGCAGAGTTTAAGTTACATTGTAGATGTATAAAGCATTTATATCAGAACTTGAGAAACTGTATGACTTCAAAATGAAAGATCAGAAGGACCCAACCACAGTGCCTCCCCGTGGTTCACTGAACTGTGAAGTGTTTACAAGGTAAGTTCAATAACTCAAGACTATAAAGCATTTGTGGCTCTCTGAGAGACTTGTGTGGTTTTGCTTTTGTTTTGGTTTTGTTTGTTTATGTTTGCATAGAAAAGGTTAAGCATGTTTGCAATCATTCAGTTCAGCCAAAGAATAAGTGCACAGGGAGGGTCATTAAAAAAAATAGTGAGGAAACCTCCTTTGAGTTGGAAAGGTTAACAAAAAAGAGAAAGAAATAAAACAATCACAAAATCCAGATGCTTAGGCCTTTGTTGTCTTAGTCTTGTTTCTAGTGGGTCCCAGTGGCAGAGCACCAATGGAAGCACAGAGGCATCCTGGGAATATCAGAGTATGGCACGAGAGATGTCTCCTACTTCCATTGTCCCTCTGCAGGGGATGCAAGGAGGAGCTGGGCTGCTCTAATCCTTGCACCATGCCCACTGCCTTTTTCAGGAATCATATGGCTCCTTTTTATCTTGTATGTTCTCACTAAGAAGTTTCTCAACTTGTAAAAGAAAACATATTTCTCAGCTTTCTAACCCTGATGGGGTTAATGCTGTTCTAAATTAGAGTAAACTGTGTGTTCATATTAATGAGTTCATTGCAACAATATTTTCGAGGTCCAATAATGTAGAATTCATGAATCTAGTGGACAAAACAGAAGGTTAATACAAATGATTTAAATAATGTGGAAACCCACAACTGTTGGATGTTCTTACATACTCCTTTTTGTACTGTAAAGTAATTGTGGATGTGATTTTTTTTATTGAAAATCGATTATTTTCTCACATAATACACCTCTACCATAGTTTCCCCTCCTTATACTCCTCCCAACACCCACCACTGCGTGGATACAGCTGTGTTATTTTTGCTTCAGGTTTTTTACTATTTTTTCATTGATTTTTATTGAGCTCTACGTTTTTCTCTGCTCCCCTCCCTGCCTCTCCCCTCCTCTTCAACACAAGGTCCCCATGCTCCCAGTTTACTCAGGAGATCTTGTCTTTTTGCTTCAGTTTTAAACATAGCAGCAGAAGGTCCCCATAACCGTTTCCAATACTGTTAAATGATGATTGTTTTATATACTCTAAAAACCAACTACTATTCTTAATATAATTATTCATTTAAAACTTTTTCATGAATCAGATATCCTTTCATCCCATGTGCAACTAGAAATAAATTACTATATTCCAACTGTGGTGGAAAATAGTTTCTGTTGAAAACCTGGTAGTAGCGAGTAACGTCCAAATGCTTAGTAAGGATATTAATTCCAGTGAAAAATCAATAAGCTAAAATGACATGGCTTTACTGTGCCTACATATTTACAGTTCAATGGTCTTACAAAGATTTTTACTGAAAATTACTCTCTGTCATAGTGTCTTTCTTGTTTGTCATTCATCATTACTAAACTAAAGATATGTGTTGTTAGCAAACAGCCCTGACATAAATCATTTCTCATACCAGAGTGGAGGTGCGGGAATGAAAACACAGCTCACATGATTATATCGGGAGGGAGTTTTCAGAGATCCTTCATGAAATCCTGAAAATCACCCGCATTTATTCTCCAAACAACTTTTATACCAAAACATAAACTGAGGGGGGAGTACACGAGCATTCTGTTTCCTAGGTAGCCAGAAGAATGACTTAGGTCACATCCATACCTATGCCTGTTCTGTCACAGAGACTGAAAAACACCTCTTCCCCAGGCGACCTCCTGAATTACAATAGCAGGAGCAGAGCAACCTTCGCACATCCTGACCACTTGCTTAGGTTGGAGTCAGGCTGCCTCACTATCAAAGGCTAGGGGGCCACCTTCTGTGTGGGAGATGCAAATGGAGCCTTGCCAGGTGGCTCAGAATTCTGACTGCCACACAATGTAGGAAGATGGGCTTGTATAATCAGGACCCTACAATGTATCATGCAGAGTTCCTTGCATTTCCTCATAAATGAAGGTTTTCTTCATAATTTTAAGTTTTTCTTGAACTTCATCAGATTGGACGATGTAGTCAAAGAAATTATAGGTAGATATTAACATTGATATTTAAGTAACAGAAATATTGGGTTATGAATAGAAAAGTCACTGAAAATAATATAAAATATTAAGACTAAAATAGCTAGTATAAAAGGCAAATTGCAAAATTGTTACCGAGCTAAAATCTTGATATGCCACACAGTAATCTCTCATAAATAAGAAGATTTAAAATGATGATTTCTAATTTTGTAGGGATATATTCTAAATAAAATAAATTCTTTTAATTTTTTTCCAAGAAAATTGTAGAAATAAGGCATTCTTTCAGCTTGTGTAAAGAGAAATTGGTAAAAAAAAATATTGAAGGAGTGAAGGAGAGGCCAGGTTCAGAGTCAACATCCTTCCCTCTCAAGTGCATGTCTTCAACCTACCTAGTCCCCCTGAGCCACACCAACTCATGACCAATGGCAAGCTAGAAAAATGAGCATGCAGACTGCTTCTGACTGTCCTTGTGGCCATCAGGTGGGAACTGGGAAGCTTCCCTGGTGAGTCCTGTACTCTAGTCTGTTTAATACCTGGCGCTTCAGCCAGGGCCAGCACAATCCTCACTGGATGCCACCTTGATCATGCATACAGGATGTGTAGTATCTGGCCTCTTATTGGCCACGCCCACTCCCAGCTTCCAGCCTCTGACTCCAATTCTCGCTCTTTTCCTCTTCCGCTCTCACGGGAGCAGCAGCTGCTTCTCTTCCCTCTCCCCCCTTCCCTCTATCTCCCTGTCTCTCTCTGTCTCTCTCTATCTCTTTATCTTCTCTCTTCTTTTTCCTCCATCACCCATCTAATAAATGTTTAACTCTGCATAGCGCGCCTACCCAGCTCTCTTTTGTCCATCCATACCGCAGCACAGCCCATATGGGGACCCGGAGACTAGCCGCGTGGTCTGGCCGCCCACCCGCCGCGGAGACCGCGTGGTCTGGGGACCTGTAGCAAGCTGCAGCAAGCTGCAGCAAGCTGCTGGGTCACCTCTTTTCTTTTAAAAAAACACAACAGGATGAGAATGACTTCTTGCCCTGAGGATCATATACAAATTTGTTTCTGAAACTTGCATTAATTTTTAAGTCTTGTGTTTGCCAGACTGCTGATTGCCCTGTCAGCTGTTTAGTGGCCTTCAGCAATAACTGAAAGTTTGTAGCCTTGGGCATCTTTCTTAAAACAGACTGAGTAATTAGATACACTGCTCAGTTACAGTTAGTGAGCTATTTCCCTTCCAAGCATTCATACAGAAAAACATTTAGTAATGCCAAGAACAAGGATTAAAAAGTGATTTCACTGCGTGACACAAGTGTCCTGCAAGTCTTGATTTTTTTCTCTTATATTTTTACTTGCTTTCTCTTCAGAACCTATATAAGTGTTATGTCATAAGCCCGTCTCACTGAAAGATGGGATGCTACTGTGCATGCCCCGATTCATAGGTTTGCAGGGCAAATTGCATTGTATAATGAAATAGATATCAGGTTAACCAGTTTTCAGTGATCTGCCTCAAGGGGTAGAGAGTGAGACTCAGCTTTAGTTGATTTTGTTTGTTAGACATATTTGTTGCAAATATAAGTAGATGAAGAGACATCAGAGTTTTTAATCATAATTTTGCCTCTATACTAGCATTGTGAGTGGAGACTTCCAGATTTTTACTCTTATTTAATCAGGATCAATAAAGAAAAAAATCCTCCTATAGTTTTGACTCAGATGAGAACGCCTCTGTATCTGAATTGCATTGAACAGTGGAGCCCTTTGGATGGTGAAAGAATATATGTAATTCACCGTCAGCTTGTGGTAGATATTAGCAGTTTAATACCTAAATATATTATCCTTGTGGTGTTTTGCTTCTATTTGACATATTTATTTCTGATCTTTGTGTATATAAGATCTATTGAAACATATATATCTTCTTTCTTTCTTTCTTTCTTTTTTTTGTTTTTCAAGACAGAGTTTCTCTGTAGCTTTTGGCCTGTCCTGGAACTAGCTCTTATAGACCAGGATGGCCTCAAACTCACAAAGATCTGCCTACATCTGCCTCCCAAGTGCTGGGATTAAAGGCGTGTACCACCACTGCACTGTGAAACATACATTTTCTAATCTGATCACCAATTCCAACAGAACAATAATATGAGTCTGAACAACGAATAAAGCATCATTTGAATCATGAAATCATTATAGTTTCTCAAATCAAAACCTATTACAAAATTAGAGGGTTGTCTTATCCTTGATATAAGGATGTAATGTGATATATTTCTATGCCTGATAGGCTACAGAAAATGCTTACTTGTATTTTCTTACTAGATTTATAGAAAAAATTGATTATGTACAAGGAAGTTCTTTAATGTATCCTAATAAAAATATCATATATAAACTCATATTTAAAATTAAAACATAATTAGTCTCTCTGCATGTTCCAAATATTTAATGGATGAAAAAAAAACCATGATGCCACTTAAGTTTACTGTTTGGGAAGACACAGTGTGCTGATCTTGCTCTACATCCCACAGCGGTGTTTACTCTCTGCACAGAAATCACTGTGCTACACCTTCTGCCACACTGAAAACATTCATTTTCACCCCTCTTTAAAAATTAGGGAAAGGAGCAGCTCAGGTTCAAAGCCCACTGTGGCTTACATAAACATTCTACTTGTCGCTTGTTAATACAGATTCTTATTCTGAATACTAAGCTCAAATTTTATTGGTTTGCCTATTGCAAAACTAAGCAGATAAAACTAAATTTAACTACATGGTATTCCCTGAAGTGAAATTTAGAAATAGGATTTTAATAATAGATTTTAGCATTAACATCAAGAAAGAATATTACTTGAACTGAACTCAATCACACATAGACATAGTTAGGAAGAAGATGGGCTGCTGTTTTACAATGGCTCTGGTCTCTATAATAGTTGAAGAATTAAATAATTTTATTAATATAAGATTAACCTGAGTGATAATTTAAAGGAAGAAGCAGAAAGCACAGAGAGAGGATGAAAGAAAAACAAAAAGGAAATAGCTGATCGCATCCCATGAACTTATTAGGAAGATTCCCATTGAAACTGGGTATGGTGTTGTGTGCTTGACTTCCCAATATTAAGTGGTTTGATCAAGAGGATCAAGAGTTCAATGCCAGTTAGGGCTAAATAGAGTTTCAGGCCTGGGTTACATAATCCGAGCCACTGTCAAAACAAAAACCATCAACAAACAAGAAAACAGAAAGACATCAGCAGAGACAGCTAATCCCTGAACAGATTAGATTTTGCCACACCCAGTATAACATCCACTGATTTAATTAATGTGAAGATGCTGGAATTTGTTTTTAGTACTTCATGTCCATTTAATATTACGTTGTCCAAACTGACCATCATTTCATTGTGCACAATCTTTGGTCATTTCAAACAGCCCTCAAAACTATTATCAAAGAATTACTAGTTAGTAGCACCATGGGTACCTCTTTGATATCAACCTTTGGTATCAATCTTCAATTGATAACCATATGTTAATAAATTTTTCTTCTCCAAGGAAGTTTTCTTAAGGAAACAAAATATTCTTAAGAATAGACTGCTTTCCCAATAGTATATACCAAAAGTAAAAACCTCAGTGACATATTTAACGGTTACTTATCTCACAATGTCGTGTAAGATAATTTAGCTTATTTTTATTTTATTTATGAATTTTTTCTCTCCTTTTACTCTATATGCATTATGGCTTCTAGTGTTGTATTTTTATGCAACTCCTGAGTTTGCAAACAAGTGAGTCTCGTGTGTATATCTGTTTCTTGTGCTTTTTCTTGGGATATTTTCCTTCTATTTGTCCCTATCTCAATGTGTTATTTTGTTTTATATTATTATATTTTGTTAATTTCTCTTACAAGCCTGTTTGTGTCTTAATGAGAGACAGAAAAGGCATGAATGTGAATAGGAGAGGAGGTAGCAGAAACTGGAAAGAGTAGATGGAGGGGAAACAGCAATCAGGATATATCATGTGGGAAAAATCCATTTTCAATAGAAGGAAGAAATAAAACAAAATTAATTTTTTACAGTTTATTCTGGTGAAAGCTTAAATACCCAGTATTTATACAGAAATATAGGATACAACAGGAATGTGTGAAGTAATGGTTGAAAATGGAATGTAATAGCAGGTTGACTGCTTTTCAGACATAAAAGAGAGAAATATCTGGGAAGATCTTGATTCCCAAAATGTCAAGAACCATAATACCACTGAAGACATGTCAAGGTGGGAGAAATGTTTATTCCAAGAATGAAATAAGAATTTACGTACTTCAGAAGACCTTCACCCAATAAAGTTGCTTATAGGCCTTCAACATGACACCTGCCTTCTTCATCAGCTCTAAATTAGAAAGCGAAGGGGAACACATCAAATTGGGGGGAATATGAATAAAGTAATCTGACACTAACTCCGAATAGGGTAAAATAAGGGGTTTTTTATTAAAGGAGAACTCACAGATCACAACTGAGAACAAGAATGAAACCCAACATATGGTGTTGGTGGATGCATTCCCTGTCACCCAGACTCGAAATAATCACACAAAAACTATAGTATTCACAATACTGTTTGGCCAATAACTTAAGTGTATTTCTATCTAGCTCTTTTGTCTTAAATTAATCCATTTATATTAATATGTGTATTGGCACATGGTTGTGATCAAACGGTAAGGTTCAGTCTGGTATCCAGAGTCTGTCTCCTGTGGCAGCTATATGGCTTCTCTCTGACTCTGCCTTCTTTCCTCCTCTATCTGCTTGAAATTCTGGCCTTGTCTTATTCTGCTAAGCCACTGGTTGAAACAACTTTATTCATTAACCAATAAAAGCAACACATAGACAGAAAGACTTCCCATACCATTTCCCCTTAACTTTAACATAGTAAAACTACATATAACAAAGCAGGTATCAAGTAAGAATTATAGTTACAATATTTATTTTATTTTTTTATCATAACTAAGGAAAATTATAACTATTTTTTAACTCCATCAAAGCCTCAGAAGGATATAATATTACCTAAGTAAACAAGAAGTGCATTGTAAGCAAATTTCAAAACTCTAGAATTGACAGAGACATCTCTGCCTGGACAGTCACCCCCAATTTTTTTTGTAACATTGTGGCATCCATCTTCAGCCCACAGACCCATAGTATCTGGCACACTTTTCGTGAAGCAGGAAATATCAAAGACAATTCTACGTATATTGGCAGTTTGTTAATCACTATCTTCTGTGTCTTGAAGAATGTCTGGCTCATTCTTTTATGAAGCAGGAATCTCAAAGGACTGTCTCATCTTTAAGCAAGTTTAGCAGTCATTTTTTCTGTGGGTCTTGCATATCCAGTTCTTACGGCATACCTTCAACCAGTCCAGGCAAGAGCAGTTTGTTGCCCAAATTGCTAGCAAACTCCATAAGGATCCTCTTCGACATCCATCAACATCTTGAAATAGATTGGTGCTGCCAGGAGCAGATGTGTCTCAACGTCATGAAAAGTTCTAAGTTTTTAAAACGTATTAAATGCTATATTTTGTTAGTGTTTAAATGGGTTGAAGGATAACTATCCATCAGAAATGTATCTTTGTACATCTAGAAAACCTGACTAACATGACTATAAGCTTGGCTATTATAGATAACTATCTACACATCAGCAATTTTTAATTATACATTATATTTTTAAATGAGCTGCACAATCTGGTGATACATAGATTAATAGAAAAGGGTTAATTTAAGACATAAGAGCTAGCTATATATACACTTAGGCTATTGGTCAAACTGTATTGTAAATAATATAGTTTTTGTGTGATTATTTCAGTTCTGGGTAGCCAGGAATGAACAAGCAGCCTCTGCCAAAAGAATGGTGCCCCAATATGGGGCAAAAATTTCTACATAACATCTAAAAAAGCTTAAAATAAACAGGTTTCTAGACCCACAAAAATGAGAGCCAAGCGCAGCTTCTTGGTAACAGCATTTTTTCCAGATAGGATCTGTTTACTGGCAGCAAGCAAAGATGTGGGTCCTTTAAGAGGTTTTCAGACTCAGCTTTAGTGGCAAAAACTACACAGTTTCTTTAAGGGGAGGCTTTCTGGTTCATGCTGCCCGTAAACGGTGTTGTTCTTCTCCACCTCAGTTAACCTAGTCATTATAATCCCTCAAAGACGTGAGCAGTCCGTCTTTTTCCAGACTCTACTTACTCTCAAGATGATAATCAGCATTAACCCTCAAGCAAGGAACTCCTTTCTCAGAAGCCACCAACCAAATATTGATGGTTCCTCAGGATCATTTAGATATATTTGGTAGCACAATTGACTCAAGGTTGCTTCTAACAAGCCATCAATACAAATGAAACAGTCTTGGACTTCTTGGAAAAGTAGGAGGAGAGATTCTAGGGAAACCCTTTCCTCCCATCACTTGACAGGAAGAGTCTCACTCAGGTATGAGCCTCAAAAGCTGCAATAGCAATTTTCCGACAAGATATGCTCATGGGTGACATGAATGTTATGGGAACAAAATGCCACATTTTATGGGATTTAAGGACCATTTAATGAGAAGGATTCTATATCTGACATGCTAATGAGTCATGAATCTGAGATTTAGATAACCAATGGACCTAGGGAGAAACCTACTTCTATTATTCAGTTAAATGAAAATAGCAATAAAATGATTCGCAATGACAAAATGGTCCCACCTTCCATTTTTGTAGATTACTATGTCACTAAAATAAAATTTGAGACATGTTGTTATATAAGATCGATATTCCAGGCAGGCCTGTTCTTTTTTGAAGGGAAATGGAGGATAAGAGAACCTGGGGGAAAGAGGAGGTGGTGGGTAGGAGTAGAGGGATGGGAGGCTGTGGCTAGGATGCATTGTTTGAGAGAACGTAAATAAATAAAAATTAAAAAGAAATTAAATTTAGGCACAAATATTTTAAAATGGTATTCTCATTGGAGGTGACAAAATATCTAAAACCTCTTACAGACTCCCTTTTAGTTAAGAATTTCAATCATATATAGTTCTTGTCTAACTGGTATATCTGTCTGTGTTTCCCTCCTTCCTTCACTCTCTTTATCCTCCTCTCCTCCTTATATTTATATGTATATATGACTTTATTCAAAAAGCATTTTTACAAAAAGTATTCAATATAACTGTTAGGCTAATTTTCTCATAACTCTGCTGAAGACACAGTCAACTATGAGGGAAGCCACCTAATCTTGATTTCAACTTTCTTCCCAAGACATTTTCCACTCAGACTTTCCAGTCATAAAACACATATTTTGATCAACATCTACGTTATATATTTTATTTGATGTGGTTCAAAATCCAAGCAGTAAAAAAAAAATGTGATTCAATTACTTTATCAAATTCAGAAATTTTGAACACAAAGAGCAAACATTCTTAGTAGTCAAGTGTCCTGGAAATGGATTATTACCAAGACATTATTTTATATTACTTCTAAATTTGTTCCTCAATTTATTATCTATTAGGATATTTTAAATCTAATGATTCTTTTACTATTATATTCATATTAAGTATATGTTTTATGGTTCAATGCCTATTCTCTGAAATAATTAACTGAAGGTAGTGTATTGGTAGTTTTTACGTCACTGGATATAAGTGAAAGTAACCAGAAAGGTTTAATTGAGGAAATACCTATTCTGAGCAAGCCATGAGGAGTAAGTCAACTGGCCACACTTCTCCATGACCTCTGCAACAGTTCCTCCCTCTAGGTTCCTGTCCTGAATCAGTTCTTGTCCTGACTTTCTTTTTAAATCCACAGTGATATGGAAGTGGAAGTCAAATAAACTCTTTCCTCCCCAGTTGCTTTGATCATATTGCTTTACCACAACATTAGTAATCCTAATTAAGAAAGATACAATAATTAAAGACCCTTATTATAAAGATAATGTACTCTTCAGTTTAAATAATAATGCATATTTACCATATTTTATTATTTCTGAATATATTTCACCGATGATTGTGATTATAACCATATAACTGATATTTTTCAGCTGAAAGTGACTCAAGAGTCCATAATTTAAGTTCAAAGCCTAGCATGCACATTTAAATAGTGTTTCTCATTATAGTATACTAACAACTAAGAATGCATTGATCCCTATGGGAACTTGATAAATTCAAGCCAAAGTGAAGTTACTCTTGTTTAAATGAATATTGCGCAAAGTAAGCACTATACATTACATATATATATATATATATATATATATATATATCTTAATGTCCTTCTTCAGTTCATTAAAATTTGTATAGAAAATGCAGAGTGCACTTAACCTTTTCGGATTCTAGCTAGAAGCAAAGAGTGCATATCTTAATAAAAAGCAAAATATGTTTCACAAAGTGAATGAATTCACTCAGTATCTAAAAGCTTTTTTATGTTTGACTCACATAGGCTGAGGACCAACAGCTGTTTATAAATCCCTTTAGCATTATTTTCTGGCTTTGGAAAATCAAATTTCCAACTTAGTAAGAGTAATTCAACCCTAGGAGATCAAATAATTGAATAAGAATTTGGCAACCGCAACAGGCATCACACATTAGGCAATAATGTTTGCTCAATTCTTTTGGAAAATCTGATAAGCATATTGGTTAGGTTACATAAACTCAACAGTAATTCATCTGATAAACAATTAAAAAAGACTACACATGGAAATATCCCCTCTCTTGTGTGTAATGGGAGTGTTCTGTTCATGTTTTTATACATTTTCTAAAATCTTACTAAAATTCACCCACATGTCACTATAAGTTAATATAGATGAATTATAGTTAAGGGCTGCATGAAACACAAAGCAACTCCCAACCACTCTATCTTCAAAGTCTTTTCTAATTACCAGAACTTTCTATGACATGTGTGTTTGTTTGCTGTCTTTGGGTTCACTTACCCAGTGAGAATTCAGTCATTTAAATAGCAGCCATGATTCCAGAGAGATCATGGGTGAAGCCTTCACTGAAGCTCAGACTGCACATGGCATTAAAGGAACATAAAGAAACTTCTGTGTGGTGGGTTCCAAAGCATCCATGCATGCTCTGGTGCCGTATCTATAGAATACCTTAAGGGCAAAGAAAAAGATCTAAAACAAAGCCAGTTTCATTTTTTAAAAAAATGTGTTTTCAGGGATTTGAATACATTAGTATATTAGTTTCTTCTACCTTGACTTTATTTTCAATTGCAAGAAAGATTTATAAGAATCTTATATCATGAAAAAATTGTGAGGTTTATGTTGTGATGAATTGAAGACACTTATTTGCTTGTCGTTTTATCCTGTACAGAAAAGAAAAATGCATTATACAACAAAATGAACAATGGAATGTGTCTATAAAACTAGATCCATCAGATAGACCCTGCAGTTGAGACACCTGATACAAAGCAGAGAAAGAAGAAAAATCACTTTACAGGCAAAATTTTTTAATATATTCACTTTGGGAACATAGGTTTGCTTGGATTTAAGATATATTTCATTGTACATATGTTTATTAGTGGTTTCTACTCATGAGTATATGCACATGAGTGTGCCCATGTCCACAGAGGGCACCAGATTCCTTCGAGCTGGGGTTAGAGATGGTAACAAGTCACTAGATATGGGTGCTAGGATTAAACTCTGGTCCTCATGATAAAGTAATAAGTGCTTTTAATCATTGAGTCATTTTAAACACCCAGAATAGTGATGTTTTAATTTTGAGTAAAGCACTATTCTATTTTAATTGTTATTACAAATAACATCAAGGTTGTTTGATGAATTCTGAAGAAATAGGTAATTTATATTTACCTAAAATTATAGATAATATAAGTTTAAACATGAGAAATTTCCTTTTGAAGGGTCATTCAAGGTAATTTAAGAGACTCCCCAAACAATATATATTATGGACATAACTGTCTTGACAGGAGTTTCTTTTGCTGCAACCAAACACCATGACCAAAAGAAACTTGGGGAGGAAATGGATTATTTGGTTTACACTTCCATATTGCTGTTCATATTGAAGGAAGACAGGACAGAAACTCAAGTAGGGCAGGATCCTGGAGGCAGGAACTGATGCAGAGGCCATGGAAGGGTGCTGCTTACTGGATTGCTTCTCATGGCCTGCTTAGACAGCTTTCTTATAGAACACAGGACCACCAATCCAGGGATAGTACCACCTACGATCCATGGGTTGGGTCCTCCCCCACTAATCACTAATTGAGAATATTTCTTACAGCTGGATCCCATAGAGGTATTTCATTGGGAGCCATTTGGCCTACTTTCAGATTAGCATATGAAGGTTTCTTAAGTGGGTTTCCATGAGACAAAACCATTGGAGATATTCTCTCATACAACAAGGACCAGTGGACCTTGGGACAGTGCAGAATATAGCTGGGACCAAGTGGTCTGCATGCTCTCTCCTTCAAAATGTTGATGGTTTTCTTGACAGTTTTTAGTTTCACATTGTCAGTAATGCATTGGACAGATTTGATCATTCCTGTAATTCTCATTTTTTTTCCTCAAATATGTTCCTCTAAAACTCTTTGAAAACTGATGTTTCTCAGGTTTCTTATCTGGAAACAGCAGCTGTTACTCCAGACTCCAGGAACTTTTCTTTCTGATTCAGTGGACAGGATTGTAGGCAATAAAAGTTAATAGGCACATATATAAAAAAAAAACAAAAATAGGAGATACTATGTCTTATAATTCTGAGAAAAAACATTAAGATAAATGAGTGCCTTATCAAAATTCATCCATTATAGAGAGGTGTAGCATGCAGGGCCCTTTAGTAGTACTAGGAAATAATTAGAGAAATGCAATCTAATAGTATGCAAACATTTGGTGACAAATAATCCCAATTTCTGTAAATATGATTTGTTAAGTTTTGATGATTTATATATCTCTAAGATCATTCCAAACAAGTTAAGCTCATATCTTTGTCTTGGGAATGTAATAAGTTCAAACCTTCAAGTTTTTTGTCTTTTAACCACATTATTTCAGGGTAGATGGATAAATCTAGTCCTTTTGTTTAGTCAATATTTATAGTCTCTGAAATAATACTGATTCACATTTTTCGATATATTATGTGCAACACTTTCTATGTGTATATTTCTGACTAATAGCTTGCTCATAGTGCTAGTGACTTTCCATTGTATTTTCATACTTTCTCAGAATATTATATATCATGAAAAGTAAATAGTGATTTTACCTATCAAATCCTAGGGCCTTGTACAAGGCATGGTAGTTGATGTCTCCAAATTGAAATGATTCTCTAAGAAGGAATGAAGAGGTCTCTAAGATGAATGAGAACTCATAATTCAAAGAACTAGTGAAGGTTTTTTTTCATACTGATACATAATAAGTGTTTATTTGGATTGGCTCTTCATTACTATATTAAATGGAAATTAT
Source organism: Ondatra zibethicus (assembly GCA_004026605.1). Lineage (NCBI taxonomy): Eukaryota > Metazoa > Chordata > Mammalia > Rodentia > Cricetidae > Ondatra > Ondatra zibethicus. Next base: position 25,819 of record PVIU01007401.1, read on the forward strand.
TCCTAAAGTGGTTATTTTAGGGACTGTCTGTGTCTCTTGGTAGTTAACGAAAGAGACGCAGGCACTGTGCAAACTCTTTCACAGAGCCCAGACTAAATCATAATGCCACTAAACTATAAACATTAGTAAAAGAATTTAATAACAATGCCAGGAGAATTTCAGTAGTTCTTGATATTGAACACTTATTGGCTCATAACTTTCAAAAGTAGGATGCTTCTGTTTAAAATGGAAATCAAGTTACATGCCTATGAAATTCATGGGCAGTGGAAAACAGTCATACTACAGCTAACCATCACCAATCAATAAAACACAAGTCACCTTCAATCAGAGCTATTGTTCTTCAACTGGAGTTCAAGATAAACATAGTTCACACTGATGCATCAATAAATCCTTACATGCTGTAGTACTTTGAATGACAAATGTCTCCCATGGGCTCATAGGATCTGTCAACTTTCTGATTCTGTTGCCCTTCCTACCTTTTGTTTCCATGTCGCTCCACCATGATAGATTCTTATTGGTATAGAACCATGAACCCAAATAAATTCTTCCTTTGATAAGTTTATTAGTCATGGAATTTTATCTCATTAACAGAAATGTTGTAAGGAGGCTACTTATTTGTTTCCTGGCTGTCCAGACTCCCAAAATAACCACACAGAAACTGTATTAATTAAATCACTGCTTGGCTTATTAACTCTAGTTTTTTATTGGCTAACTCTTATATATTAATTTAACCCATCTCCATTAATCTGTGTGTCACCATGTGGCAGTGGCTTACTGGCAAAGTTTCAGCATGTCTGTCTCTGGTGGTAGCTCCATGGTTTTTCCTCTGACTCCACCTGCCTTCTCCTAGCATTCAGCTTAGTTTTCCCCACATAGCTCTGTTCTACCCTATCAGGTCAAGCCAGTTTTCTTTATTCATTAATGGTAATCACAGCATACAGAGGGGAATCCCACATCACCTCTCCCTTTCTATTTAAAGAAAAGGAAGCTTTTAACTTTAGCATAGTAAAATTACATATAACAAGACAGTTATCAAGCAAGAATTATAGTTATAATATATTTATATTTACTTTATCTTTTATTGTATCTAAGGAAAACTATAACTATAACCATTTATTCTTCAACTCCATAAAACACTCCACAAAGGATATAATATTACTTAAGTAAACAGGAAGTGCAATATAAGCAACTTCCAAAACTCTAGAGTTGACAGAGATATCTTGCTACCTGGACAGTCATCCAAGGGTCTTTTGTACCATTAAAACATTCATCTTCATCCTACAGGCCCCTACTATTCGACCAACTTTTCCATAAAGCAGAAAATGTCAAAGACAGCTCCACCTATATTAGCAGTTTTCAGTCACTTTCTTCTGTGTCCTGCAGAATGTTTAGCAGTCTCTTTCATGAATCAGGAACACCAGAGGATCATCTCACCTTTAGGTAAGTTCAGCATTCATTTTTCCGTGGGTCCTGCATGTTCAGTTCACACAGCATACCATCAAGCAGTCCAGGCAAGAACAGTTTCTTGACCAAATGGCTAGCCAAATCCATAAGGAGCCTCTTCAATGCCTGTCATCCTCTTGAAAAAGGTTGGTGCTGCAAGGAGCAGATTGTCTTATTGTTATGAAAAGTTTTAAATTCTTAAAACACTTTAAATATCACATTCTGTAGTCTTTGAAAAATTTGAAGAATCCCTGTCCATTTGAAATACATCTCTGTACATCCAGAAAATCTAACTAGCATAACTACAAACTTGACTATTATAGATGACTATCTATTTACCTATATTTCTTAATTATTATACATTACATTTTTAAATGAGCTGCAACATCACAATATCTTAGTCAAGACCAGAAATATATATACACAGTATAATAAAATTGACCTTGAATTTGTATCAATAAACCAAGATCCATACCAATGCAAACCTCTATAGCATATCTCCCTTTAAATGTAAACAAACATTTATAAGCAATATTTGGGAATATGGGCATAGTTCTCTCCAATCTGCTTCCTAATTTTTGTTTGGTAAAGTAATTATTTGGGGGTGTTCACAAAAACCTTTTGGGATTTCTTGGCCTATCAAACCACATTAGTCTGGAAGGATTCCACAGGTGATCATCCTCTGTGAAAACAAAAGAAGAACCTCTTTTCCAAAGTAACATATCCTTAGACCCAAATTCTTTAAACAAGATACCTTTAAAGTATATATGTTGGTTACTTAGCTTCTTCACAGTCAAGAAATTAAAAGAAAACACATTAGTTTACATAATCCAGACTCTCTGTAAATTTTCCATTTTTATGTGGCTTCTTTTTCTTACTCCTTTTAATCTATAACTGTCTGTACTCTGTCTCTTTAAAGACTTTGTTTTATTTTTTAAACAATTTATTTCTTTTCCAACTCTCTATACTTTTTTTTCTTCTCTCTCCCAAGCCTACGTACATCTAACACTGTGACCTGTTTAGAGGCATTTGTTTCCTGGATTTGTCTTTATTGCATATCTGTAATCCTTTTCTGATCAGAAGTGCTTCTTAAACTCTTAAGCCCTTCTTATGAACTTAAACAGTGACACTGCAAGGGGAAATACAGCACTCCTGCTTGCCCTGCCCAGGACAACATGGCAGAGAAGGTCTGTTCACTGCCTTTGAGCCATAAAAACCTCCCCAGCTCCAAGTATGCAGCAGGTCTATGTTGAGCCATTAAGCAGTTTGCAACACCCAGCTTACAAAACCCACTTAAAGTCGAGCACACCACCCCAGTTCTAAGTATGCAGTGGGTCTATGTCAAGCCATTAACAGTTTGTAACATGCTGCTTTCAAATCCCATTTAAATGCTTGGCTCCTGAAAGAGCCCAAGGTCATAGTGGTAGCATGGCCCAGAAAGCAGGCATTTCAAAGCTGTGCTGCTTTTTTCTACTACTGCTGAGTCAGGGAAACCTCTCTTAAAGGAGCTATGGCATGCAAACAGCAAACAGCAAGAAGCTGTGTTAAACTCTGCATTTTTGTGTCTAGAATTCCTTTTCAAGCTCTCTCAGGTTTTTAAGTGGATTTAGTTGGCTATGTTGGTGTGCCAATTTATTGTAAGGAGGCTGTTTATTTATTTCCCAGCTGCCTAGACTCCTGAAATAGCCACACAGAACTGTATTAATTAAATCACTGCTTGGCCCATTAACTATAGCTTCTTATTGGCTAACTCTTATATATTAATTTAACCCATATCCATTAATCTGTATATAACCATGTGACAGTGGCTTACCAGCAAAGTTTCAGCATGTCTGTCTCTGGCAGCAGCTCCATGGTTTCTCCTCTGAGTCTGTTTTCCTTCTCCCAGCATACAATTTAGTTTTCTCTACCTAGCTCTGTTCTATCCTATCAGGCCAAGTCAGTTTACTTTATTCATTAATGGTAATCACAGCATACAGAGGGGAATCCCACATCACAGAAAAGTAATTAATATAACTTTCATGTTCTTAAGAAATCTGTATCTTCATTTTAAAGATGTTTTTGGTAAAATCTCTTGGGATGAAATAACCTGTTGAAATTTTTAAATAACTCAGAATCTATTTTGAACACCAAAAATAAAAATGAAAACAAGCATGAAATTACTGTGGAAGGGGAACAACAAATAGTTACTTTAGTCATAATCATATACACGAACAGACAGCAAACACTTCAAATACAACATGGCTACATACTCTAATCTGTTTCAAAGAAAAGCAAAATGTTAGTTTAGGATTTCTATTTCTGTGATTTAAATGACATGACAACAAGCAACTTAGGGATAAAAGTGTCTATATCAGCTTGTAGCTTCTAAGTTATCACTAAAAGAAGACACCGCAGGAGCTCAGGGCAGGAACCTGAGGGCCAGAACTGAAGCAAAAGTCATGGAGAAATGTAACTTTATGTCTTACTTCTTATGGCTCACCCACATTGCTTTCTTATACTTCCTAAGATAGGTCACTAGCCTAGTAGTGACCCTACACCCACTGAGTTGGGCAGTCCCACATCATTCAGTAAAATTCACCACAGGTTCATCTATAGACAAATCTGGTGGGATCATTTTTCTCAATTGCAGTTTCCTTTTCCAAAATGACTCTAGCCTAGGTGAACTTGACATTGTTACTGATGCTGGAGTTTGTTTGAAAATTGAAGACACGGGCCAGCAAAAAAGTGAGAAAAAATTACATAAGAAAATTGGCAACCTATAGAGACAAATTTGGTGAGAAAATAAAAGTGATGTTGATCTGAATATTGTTGGAAGAACTTAGGGGAAAATAATCACTCAAATTCTAACATTGATGGTGAATAAAGTCTTGGTAAGTAAAAACAAATTTGGGCATAGATTTCTAAAATTGCATCCACCACCAAAATATTGAGATTTCATGACTTAATATGAGAAAGATAAAATAATTTCTTAATAGCATGATATTTAGACAGACATTTCATCAACGTGAACTCTAAGGATACTATGAGCTAACATAAATATGTTTAGCCCCATTAAAAAGAATAAAATGTCAGTTAAAGCATTAGCTAAATATATTACACCCAAGACATGAAGACCAGTTATTATTACTTCCTCTTGTTGGTAAACATATGAGGTAATGAAATTCATTGATTATTGGTGATGGAGGAGAAAGTAGAAATCAAGGAAATCAACTTGAAAAGTGATCTGGAATGATTGAATACAGCTAGATATACAGATCCAATATGCTCAGAATACATACAAAATAAATACTCATAGATGTTCTATTCATTGAAGCACAAAGTGAGAAATACAATTGCCAATCAATAATGAATAAAGAAATCCAATAAGTATTCTTTTCAGAATGAAACTGATGTAATTACTCTGCAGAGATATCTATATGCAGCCCCTGCACACTTACCATTAAGTATATGACTATAAAATTGTGACATTTAGTTCATGTTCCATTTTGACCTGGACCTCCTATAACTCATGAAGCTTATATTTTAGGTATTGTAAACGGAGACTGCACTTTAATTCCTAGCTTCCCAGACCAGAATAATCACATGAAAATTATATTAATTGCAAGACTGTTTGGCCAAAGATTCATGCATATTTCTAGCTAGCTCTTACATCTTAAATTAACCCATGTCTATTAATCTACATATCACCACATGGCTGTGGCCTACCAGTGAGGCCCTGGCATCTTTCACCTTTGACAGTGACATGACTCTACCTACTCTCTCTTCCAACCTCTGCTCAGATTTCCTGCTTGTCTTTATTCTGTTGAGCCATGGCTGAAATAACTTTATTCATCAATCAATAGAAGCAACACATATACAGAAGGACATACCACATTAAGGTATGGATGCCAAGGGGTTTATTAAAGATACTGATGGAACTGGATGAGCAAATGGAACTAAATGGTTCTCTTCCATTTGTAGACACCATTTAGCACATGAGGAATGAACAAATGAAGGTTGAGTTAACACTTAGCAGATTACATAAGCAATACTGAAAATTCAGGCTGGGATTTTTACTGTCAACTTTCTCTCATCGGGACATCAAACTTCACCATGGATCTTATAGGGTCTGCAGTTGCCTTAATAGGGTGGACATTATCAGCTTATATCAGGACAATACCTTATATCAAGTCAATACCTATTAATAAGTATTTTTATATTCTGTTGGTTTTGTTTCTCTATAGGCCATAAATTAATATGATGTAAAATAATTGGGAGAATGGATATGTGCATAAATTCTAAACATAAATACTATAATAAAGAGAAGGGAGAGTCTTATTATTAAATCAGGGTTGTGTACTCCTCTGCTGCCTCTCTGATAGAATAAACTCTGGCATGAATGTCCTCTAACATTAAAGAAAGAAATTACATGGAAGTTGGAACACAAGATCAAAATAAAATGGTGTTTCTGAATTCAGCAAAAGAAATGTGCTGATTTTTTCTTCTTCCAAAATACCACAGAGAATGTAGATCCGATTTTGATTAGGCATACGCACCCCTATGATATCAAGTGGGGATGTAGTGAAAGAGAGTTAGACAACATACATTGAAAGTGATTTCCTTTATTTTATATTCAATTAAAAATTAAGAGCCTCATAAGCATAGGAAAATACAAATATGAAATTGTAGATTTTGTGGAATAAGAAGGGGGTATATATTCTCTGGTCAAATTAAATAGTAATAGCATCCTGGTTTGTATGGAAGCAGCAATACCACACACTTCCTGCATTAAGAATAAGTTAATCCACATTGACAAAATGCCACTATCTCTAACACACTATGTGTCTTAGAATGACTATGTTTTCTTGTAAGGAATTGTTATTTGGGACTAGATACAGCACAAGAAAACATGGAAGAAAGAGAAAAAAGGCAATTACTTCTCAGTTGTTTCTAACAGGAAGCAATTAAAGATTTTTAAATCAATGTGCCACAGAGTAAGACTGACTAATTGTACAGAGATGGAACAGCATTCAATGCATGAGAAGGGAAAATAGTGATTTTTTTTCCATAAAAGCAATCTGGTGTTCCCATCTAACATTCAAAGTTCAATGATCTGAAAATGATTTAGTTCTTTAATATAGTTCTGCAGCAGTACAGAAGAGAAATTGTATGTTTTTTTTCTACATGCTGCTTTTGGTGGGTTTTAAAAGTTGATATGTTCAAGCAGAGACATAACAGCTTGAAATGTTAATGGAAAGAAAGAAAATGCAATTGAAGTAAATACAGTTTACTTTATATTACAGATTTCAGAGAGCGAATTCTTCAATAATTATGACTCTCAGCTTTACAAAATGAGGTTGGTGGGAAGGATCTTACTTAAAGCTGCAAAGTCAAGGTAAAGTTGGACACCAGTACAACAATAAAAGGACAAGATTAACAATAGAAAAGCCGGGGCAAGCCTGTGGCAAGGCATTTACATATGGTGATTCTCTGTGTATGTTTGTTTTCCTCTAAAATGCCTATCAACACACAGTTGAGGATCCCAATCACTTTAAGTTGAAAATATCTTCTATAAATATTAGTCCACAATTTCTCATTCATTAGAAGAAAAATATTGCATAAAGAGGTATGAAGAAACATTGGACTCCCTACTTTTCAGGGCCTTTTGAACAATCAGGAGTAGTTCACCCAAAAAAGTGCTCTCACCTGCCTAAGCTAAAATCCCTTGATTCATGAAATACCTGGGACCTTTCCTTCACAAGTAGCACTTTATTATATTTCTACATTTGTTGTGTCTGCACCCCCCTCCACTCACATTGGAGGAGTAATTTCATTAGGAAAGCTTTAACTCAAGGAAAGTACAGGCTCACCTAGTGAGTTCATTCATCACAGTTTTGACATTTTCAGATATTTAAAATGTCACGTTTTAAGATAAATCACAAGGCTAAAATTGATAAAGAATTTTTTTTATGTATTAGAGGTATGATTCCTCTGAATTAAACTAATGTTAAAATAACAAGAATTTGAGTTAATAATGTTGAAAGAAGGTTCCAGGATTAATATTCAAATAAATTTATAAGTACAGTTTAATTATTTAATGCATATTTGCATACTTGGACAGTACTTTGTAAATGACATAACATATAAAATTATATATATATATACATATGAAAAGAAAGAGAGGGAGAGAGGAGTATTCAGATGTTTGCATTTGAGATAATGCTCATGTATATTACATTGGTATTTTGTAATGAATATATAGTTATGAGTTTTTCATTTTCCTACTAACCTACATAGAATTTTTTTTGAAATGTATAATCACAGATTTAGCATAAGATTTTTTGTGATTGTATGATACCAGTAAACAGAATCCTGTATGTCACAGAGGAAGAAAACAGACAACTCCTAGGCAAGAAAAAGCCCATGTGGTGGAGTGTAGAAGCTATGAAATTAAAGTATTGCTGGTAAGCTGAATCCCATGTTTCTCAAGCTGTTTCTTCTTTCATTGTGCAAAGAACCTTTTCATCATTTTTCCCCAGTGTTAGTCTCCTTTATTTCATAGCATTTTGTGTGTCAAATTGTTCACCCCAAACATTGTGTTAGGTCCTTTAGCCATTTGTAATAATGTGTTATTATTGAGGAAATAACATATTTATAGATATGATAAAATGTTAGATAAATGGGTTTCTTATGGAATAAGGTAGGTTCTCATTCCAATATCACCCTGTGAAGAGAGAGCAGAAGAAGAGACTGTCATCCACAGGGGAGAACTTGCAGACACAGATGCACACAGTGAGTATATGTCTGGCAATGCAGGCATAGAGCAGAGTACAGTTTCAACAAATGAAGAATCAGCACCCCAAGTGAAAAAACAAAAACTATGAGACTTTATCCTTGGGAATTATCAGTTGTATCTGATCCGCAAGGCTCTTTGTTTCCTGGTCTCCTAAAGTAATTACTATTCTCCACCTCTTTTGGAAAATAAGATATGATTAACCACAGAACAAACAAAAGACAGTCACATTACATTTATGTGAAACATACTGTATTTATTGCCAGAAAGCAAAGACAGTTAAGATAATAATAATAATAATAAAAACAATAGGTGCATACAAGCAAATAATAAGTAGTATAATTATATTTCATATATTAAACAAAAAGGAAAATATCCTAATTTCTCTCTGTAGTGGTTTGAAAGAGAATGGGCCACAAAGGGAGTGGCAGTATTAGGAGGTGTGGCTTTGTTGGAGTAGGTATGGCCTTGTTGGAGGAAATGTGTCACTATAGGGGTGGACTTTGAGGTATCTTTTGCTCAAGATACCACCCAGGGTTTCAGACCATTTCCTGTTGCTTTCTGATCAATATGTAGCCAGCACCGTGTCTATCAGCTGTCCTGCTACCCACCATGATAATAATAAAATGAACCTCTAGAACTATAAGCAAGCCATCCCAACTAGATATTTTTCTCATCAGAGTTGCCATGGTCATAATGTCTCTTCACAGCAATTTAAACCCTAAGACAGATGTAGGTATTGGGGAATGGCATTTTGTTGTGATAGTCCAGCCCAGGTCCCCCCACCCCACCCCCACCCCGGTTTTGGAGAAATTGGATTTTGGTAGTTTGAGTTAGGAAAGTATGGAATGCTTTAAGCACTGTTTAATGGGCCATATTAGTAGGAGCAAGAAAGAGTTAAGAGTTATTTAAAAGGTGAGGGGCTCACTCAGTAGGTTTCAGAGGAAAAGGATTTTCGCATGCTGCCTAGAGATCATTCTTGTGATATTTTGGTAAAGAAAGTGGTTGTATTTTTCCCATGTTCAAAGAGTCTGACTGAGGCTAAAGGGAATGGCTTTAGATTAATTCACAGAGAAAATCTCAAAAGAGTCTAGTATAGACTCTGTTGTATGACTATTAGTCGTAAATATAATGATGGTTTATACTGAAAAGGAGTAAGCTAAACAAATAAAAATGTATAGATTGAGAAAAGGGACACAACAATGGAATAGAGATAAATCCTATGTCTAGGAGATAAAAGGATTAGGAAATTGAATAAAGGGAGTGGGGAGCTCAGGTTAAGTTCCTACCCAGCTAAGTTCCCAAGCTGTAGAAAGGAACAACAACAACAAAACACTTAGAACCAGGCATGGTGCTGCATACCTTTAATTTCAGAACTCAGAGGCAGAGGCTGTTAGATTTCTGAGTTTGAGACCAGCCTGTTCTACAGAGCAACTTCATGGACATCTATGCTTAGGCAGTAAAAGACAGAAAGCTGAAAACTGTTGAATATGTAATTGAATGAGGGGGGCATGCTTCAGTCTCAGCAAGCAGCAAAACTTAACGGCTTTGGCACTGTGGTTCTGGCTTTAGAGTTAATGGTAGAAGAACGAAGTTATGAAATTTGCCTCAGAGAATAATGAAAGAAAGCTGCTGATGTCAGGAATGTGTCAGGGGTGGTCCTGAATGGAGACTCAGAGTAGCCATTATGTGAAACTTTGAGACTGAAGTTTGGATTGCATAGGAGAATGCAAGATGTTAGAGATGTTAGAGTAATGGAATACCTGCCTAGGATTGCTGCTAACAGGGAGTGGAACCAGCCCAAGTGTAAGAAAGTGTGTTACAGTCAATAAAGTTGAACAGAATTGGAGATTTGATGAGTCTCTTGGTATCAGACATGGAGATACAGAGTTTGGAGTTTGCTCAGCTGGTTTTTGGTCCTGTTTTGGAACAGTATTTTTCTTGCTATGTTACCTTCCTTATGTTTTGGAATGCTAACGTGTGTCCTGTGTCATTATATGTTGGAAGTATGTGATTATAGTTAATAGATTGCATGAATCTCAGAAGAGACTTTGAACTTTGGACTTTGAAACAAGTTTGAGACTGTAATAGACTATGAAGAAATTTGAAGTTGGACTGAATGCATTTTTGCAGTATGATATGACCACAAGCCTTTGGAGGCCAGGAAGTGAAATGTGGTGGTTTTAACACAAAAAGCTATAAAGACCCACAAAATCTTTTGAGTCTATAAAACATTTCCAACATTCTGTGATTAGTGATCATGAAGACCAGGCTTTCTCAGACTAGAGACTTGCTTATTTACAAATGTGTCCCCAGAGAGAATGCAGCGGCAGCAGGAGCTGCAGGGACAAGGGGCAGAGGAGCCCACTCAGCTCTTGCCTTGCACAGTGACATTAAAAGCTTCTTAAAATCTTTAGATTTTGTTTTTATGTCCAGCATGTAACTACCATAGAAAGAGAAATTTGCAACCATTTGAGGGGGGGTCTATGAAGTTAATTTATTTTTTGTAGCTAATCCTGGGAAGTCAAGGAATCTTACCTCTTGGTGTCTGAACAAAGGCCATAAAACTGAATCCATGCAAAGATGTGATTATTATTCCTGGTACTGCAATTAGGTTACTTTGCACTATTTACCTTAGTTCAATTAAGGTCACCCTGGTCTTTTCTTATTTCTATCCAGAAATGCCCCTCTGTCTCTCTTGATGCTTTCCTTCTAAATCTTTTAATATTTTCATCCTAATTTTCTCATTCTTGATGTTTTCCTTCTCAATCTCCCTATTTTTTCATTTACAGCTTATATACCCCAGAAAAATCTTTTAAGCAATACAAAAGTTAAAATATTGTTGCATTCTATTTTTCAAGTGAATGATTACAATGAATGCTGGTAAAAATATATTTTCATCTTCATTACATAATTAAAACAAAGTCATATCAAGAACCCACATATATTTACATCTAAGCAACTTGATGATGATTAACAGACTATGAGCAAACAGGTCATTTTTCTCAGCCATTTCTTTTACTATTAGGCTGCATATTGAGCTTACAAAAAAGAATCAATCACTACATTATTTATCTTGATAGGTAATCTTATAAGGAATCTTAAAGGAATAAAAACCTAAACTATTATACATGAAAAAGAATCAGTAAACTCTACTTTAAATCTTTAGTGTACATACCCACTCATCAATAGTTTGTTTTTTATATTAGCAGATTAAGGGCAAAATAGGTGCAAGGATTTAATAATCTTCTTTGATCATCAACCAATTTCAATAAGAAATGCATATCAGCTAATTTGTTCTTATTTGTTCTAGTTTCCCTGACCTTAAAGAGTTCCTCATTCAACTATGTGCCTTTTAAAAACTTTAGATTGTCTTCTTTGGTTGTTCACTTCCAAGCTATTTTTAAAAAACATTTAGTCTAATTTTTAGTTATTTTCAAAGTTTTTTTCAACTATGTACTCCAAAACCTGTGACCACATCCCCCCAACATTAAGAATAAAAGAATTTAAACTAGCTGGGCTGTTAAGATTCAGTTGTTTTCATTAATCATGAACCTTAACCACAGTCTATATAGCTTCTCAATTGAAATTAAACCTGCGTGACACTTTCTTGTTTATATTTTTTGTCATCAAAACCCTCTTTAAACTAACATTAGTACTATCAATTAGACAGTACAGTTAGACTATTATCTTCATAATAGTCCACAGTAAAAATGCCCAGTAGAACAGGGTGTTTACATGAGATATGCACACTACATTGCAGGCAGTGGGGATCTCCCCACACCCACTCACACCATGCCAGGTATCAGAGAAAGCTGGCAGTGATAAACATGTAAAGGCACAGCAGAAGGAAATGATATTCTGGAGTTTGTGGTCTCAGAACCTTGCCCATCCAAGATTCACACATCAGGGATTGTCCTCCTGGTGGGCTGACATCTCAAACTTCAATTGCCACGTGCTGCTTTACTGGCATGGCCACTGAAAAATAGTTCTTTCCACAGAGTGAATGGGAGCAAGAACGGGCTCAGTGCTTTTTCTTCAGAGTAGTTTAACACTTGTTTCTCTATGAATTAGAAAAATGCCATGTGGAATTCATGAAAGACGCCTTTGAAAGCACAAGATGGTCAATGTTACTTTACAAATGAATTGTGATACAGTCATATGTCAAGGAAAATGTCTTTCAAATGCTCTAAGGATTCTATCTGCTTAAGCCACTGAGATAATACATGTATCTTATGAATTATTAATTGATTCATTTTTTAAAATGCAATTGCTTAGAGAAGGGAAGAGTTTGCTCTATAACTAAATGCACCTTGGGGACAGTAATATTAAAAACAAGGCTTGATGCCACAGAAGGAGATGCAGTGCTTGCCTGCTGGGCTGAGCGGAGAATGCTGATGAGATTATGTCATAAATAGAAGATGAAAGAGAGTGCTTCTGTGTCTATCTGGAGTATTAAATCTATAAAATCCCCATATTCTGTGTCTCAGAATACCTGACAGGGTGTGTAGAGCAATTCAAGAAAGGATTTCCATAGTCAACACGGTTAGATCACATGAGCCTCATCAACATAACTGGATTATGTGAGTTCTCAGTTAGGAAACCCAATTTCTCTCTCTCTCTCTCTCTCTCTCTCTCTCTCTCTCTCTCTCTCTCTCTCTCTCTGTGTGTGTGTGCGTGTGTGCGCACGCACATGTGTGTGCTTGTTTGAATCTGTAAATTTTGTTTCATTGAGCTACTTGGAGATAACTTCCCTGAACTATATAAATCCTGTTGTCTTTTTATACTGTTTAAAAAATTGACTGAAATACTATATTAGCTAAACTACAACTATCTTGGGCAGCATAGCTAATACAAAAATTACTTGGGGACAAAATATTTATTCATCGTTTCAGAGTCTCAGAGAATTCAATATATAGATATTTGAATCTATGATTTTGAACCTATTGTGTAGAAGAATATGATGGTAAATGGAACATGGAAGAGGAAGCTATTCACAACATGCTGGACAGGAGAGAAAGAAACAGAGACAGACAGACAGAAAGACATACACACATATATGCATGCACAGAAAGAGAGGAATCCTAAAAGAACAATTAAATCAAATAGGCATACTTTCTCCATCAAGACCACATTGTTTAATCTACCTAAAGTTCCCAAAATAATTCCACCAGCTACAGATCAAACCTTTAACCTAAGAGATTGTGAGGGACATTTCATCCGCCAACCATAACAAACTATGCTTTACCTAACTCTGTAGAAACAACAGCTAACAAGAGAAATGCTCCTTTTAGTACTATATAAAATCACTTACATTTGTCAATGGTTACACCAGATTACACACACACACACACACACACACACACACACACACCAAATTCTAGCTGCTGAAACAAGTAGTGTATCTATCTTCCAGTTCTGTGAACCAAAGTATTCATGTTTTATCAGTGGCCAATCCAGTATTAGAAGCTTAAGAACATAAAACAACAACTATTTATTAACCTTCCTATTTCCAAGGTTATGAGCTATGTGCTGGAGGCCTGGATCCAGATGAGTTCAGTGACCTTGGATGAGAGTGTTATCACCTATTGTTGTTCAAGCAAATGACCCTGGATAGCTTTATCTATCCTTATTTATACCATTTCAATGGTTTTCATGAACAGTTTTGCAACCAGGTTTTACTTCCTAAGTTTCTAATAATTGTTACAATAATTACCAGTTTGTTCCTTGCCTCTTTCCTCTTCTATCTCCCAACTGTCCCACAGGCAGCCAGCACATTTTTTTTAAATCTATATCTCTGCCATCAGAAAGCATAAGCAGTTTGGAAAGCTACAAAGGAACATTTTTAACTAGGCATGCCTACAGGTAGAAGAGTATACCCAGATTGTAGCACATGCGGTTACAGTGTTATGAAAAGTGAGGGACAGTTTTGGCTCTTGTGAATATTTACATTTGGTAGGGTTTGGGTTACCATCAACTCACCAACCATGGCTGGATCAATTCATTCTACATCGTGAACTACTCTGTCTCCTCTGGGGGTATAACAGGTTTTTCAAGTTATCCTATAGGCAACAAAATTTGGAAGTTTACTCTTAAATAGTTGGCACTGTTTATCACTTGTCCTTATGTCCATCTCTCTTAAATTCTTAGGGTATTGGCACGGCTATTAGAAACAAGAGAACTGAGGGTTTCTATGATTCTGTTTCATTCCCTGTTCCTTGAATGTTCCCATAAACTCCTGATACCATCTATTCAATAGCATTTCTTTAAAGTTCTTATGTTCAAAATCATTATTTTCAAAGCAGTTATGCAAATAAGTAGTATTAAACTTCATGTCCTACTGTGACTCAGTCAGGTCAGCGGTATGACTAGCATAGTGAAAGTAAGGAGAGCACTCAGCACACATGCATGGAAAGCAGAGGACTGTCTAAAGGTGCTTGACAAGTGGGGCAGTATCTCCAGGGGCTTGCCGCAAAGATAGCCATTCATGCTATTCTTAAGCATTGCAACCCATAGAAGACACAAGGGTCCCACCAGCTATGTTCATAAAATTGCTGGCCTGTCTACTTAGGGTCATGCAAGTCACAAGCAGAAGTTATTTCCCTAAGTGTGCAGGCACAGGACTGTACAAAAGGTAATTACAGATGTGTAGACATAGCACACGTACATTATCTTGTTTAATTCACAAGTCTTGTCAGTCCTCAAGGTAGTTGGATATACAGAACTTACACTCCATGTTGAAGGTAAAGAATATAAAGCTTAATCTTTATATTAAAAAATTCAGGAAGAATGGTAGGAGTAGTACTCACAGGTGATCTATCATGTAGTATAGTCACATGTCATCTGAATCATCTGAAGTTTGGAAGGAGCTGAATTCCCAAGAACACTATTCACTTGGCCTCAGCTAGGGCTCTTCAGCAAGGAAACTGTGGTTTCCTATTCAATGGTTGGCTTCTGTAAGGAATCTGTAAGGAATATCTAAATGCCTCATAAAATTTTCTTAGATTTTTGATCTGATATTATCATGATATCAATAACATGTCCCCAATATAATATGATATTATTATATTGGGGACAATAACATATAGTTGGTTACAGAAGGTTTGAACCAGCAAACATTTGAATGTAGGAGGCATATTAAATAATTTGCAGCATATTTTAAAACTGTTCTAAGACAATTAGAATGTAAGCATAGGCAATCAGGCCTTTAGTCTACATGAGGTCCTGTGAGAAAATGATGGAACATCTACTTAGAAAGTAAAAGTCTGCCTACTATGAAGCTCATTGAGCTTGGCAGTATCCAGGAAATAAAAGCCTCCTGGCTTACATTTTTATAATTGTTCTGAAAATCCTCACTCTATATTTCACCTATTGTTATTAAGATTTATATTAGGTCCTATATTTGAAACATGTGTGTCTTACTATATCTCAGAAGAAACTGTGGAATTAGTTAGCAATTTTCGAATGACGCTCATATTCTTAAGCACTTGGTGTGCTTTAGGGTTGAAAGGCATTTTTTTTTTTTTTTTGGCTGGGGCAAATGAGTCTCCATGAAAGAGACCCAAATCATGTATAATCTTCAGAGGAGGATTTCTCTGATTTCCTCACTGTTTTCTATCGCTGAAAAAGAAACCCTGTGCTTTCAATCCTAAGAAAACTTCAACATCTCTTTCCATTTGATCTTGCTTAAAGTAACAAATTTTAGAATTTTCTCAGTCCTAATCAGAAGGGTCTAAAAGTACAGTGGCCTTAAAGTGTGAGATTTAGTTGAGTCTCTAGAGTTTCAAGTTTGAGTATTTGCCTATTCTTTAAAATGTAAAAATTGACTCTTACTATTGATTTCTGTTCTATCTTTAAATTTTAAATAATTTGAACCCTATTTTAAATTTTTAAACAAGTGATTTTAATGTCTTTTATTCAATGACATGTCTCCACTGTAACAAAAGATATTTTTGTATTAGATATTGACGATGTCATTTTTTCTTCATATGAAAGTAGTAATGACTATATTCTGGAATTAATGCCTAAACAACTAAATCATTAATGTAAAGTATTTTCAAATTATTCATCTGGATATTTCTGTAAAAACATCTAATAAAGAAACTTTTATGATAATATGATATTTAGAGATATAATTTATTGGTAGCTGCCAGAAATTCATATTTAAAAATCACAGCTAGCATAACATATTCACAAACTATCAATTTTATTGTATAAGATGTTTTCTTGTTGTATTTAGACCAGATACCCAGGATTATTATTTAATAGGTTATGGCAAGTTTTTGCAAATGTATAATTTCCTGTTTCATACATAAGTGAGCTAGACACTAGTAGCCAGGGCTTTCCTGTGGGGTAAAATCGCTGCGTTCCTTTGTTTCCTTCCAGCTCTTTGGTTTCCCTGTGGCGTGTGGCAGGCTCTACAAAGCTGTGACTAACACAGTCCAGGAATAATCACCAGAGAAGATCAATTGAACCTTTCTGAAGTCCTCAGACTGTTTGTTTTAAATGTTTTTTTCCTGAAGCACTTTTTGTGTTAGAAGAGATTCCCTAGGCTCGAATAACTCAGAATAACTCATTTGACTTCCAGCCAAACCCCTTTCCAAGCATATGTTTCTCTGAAATGCCAAAACTGGAATTGTCACTACACAAATTCACTGTGAAAGTTCAATTTATTATTCAGAATAGAAATTAAGAATAGGTCTATTCACCAGTCTAAATGGCACGGGGAATTTTAGTTATGTTTCCTGCGACAGTCTCAGTCTATTACATATGGTAAATTTTGCATTACTCCTCCAAATGTATATAAACTCTTTATTCTGGATGCTGCTAACAGTGTGGGAAATGGAACACTCCACTATCATTTTCTTTAATTTTCGTAGGTATATAAGTTATAACTACCTTATATAATAAAAAGCCCCTGGTAGAATGACAAAAACATTTCTGAGTAACTATAAAACCACAGAATATATATGTTACTCATTAACCAATTGTTCCTTGATCTTGATTCACTTTTAAAGCTTTTAAATTTATTTAAGACTTTTTTATATTTTATTAGCATATATCAATTATGAGTGTTGTCATAATATTTATACAAATACATAGTATATGTATATATTATCGCCATTACTTTCCTTTTTTCCTCATATTCCAGTTAACCCCTTTCCTATTCCCAGCTAGCTGCTTCCATTTTCATAGGTGTTTGGTGGTACAGGCAATCTAGATGAGAAAACCAAATAACTGAGGGAGACAGAGTCCCACCTGCCCATCCCTTATCACCGAATAAAGCTTCCAGTACCTGCACTGGGTTTTACAACTAATAAATTGTTTGCCTAAGGGGTCCCATGGGAATCCCACAAACAACCCACACTGTTGTCAAGGCAATAGATTGTTCCTCACAAACTGATGGCAAGACCTCTTGCAGCGGACACCTACACAACACATTGAGCATGGATAAGTTGAACCGGTACTTACATAGAGCATTCACCCATATATTCCAGCATCTCTAGTATAGGAAGATAGACACTGCAAGCTACCAGAAAAGAAACTTGTACACCTATCCAGCCACAAACCTTTGAACTACAATCGTGAGGCATGGTGACACAAACCTTTGAAAGCTACCAACCAATAACTGATTTGACTTTTAACTTAAGGCCCATACAATGAGATATAACCCATGCCTAATATTGCTTGAGTTACCAAGAACCAGAGACTAGATAGCCCTGGGAGCTAAGGTAAAACCAAATATAACTGGTCTTAAAAATAAATAGTGATAAAATATCTCCTAATGATATTTTGCTATATTGATTAGTGCCTTGTTCAGCCATCATCAGAAAAGCTTCCTCCTGCAGCAGATGGGAACAAATACAGAGACCCGCAGTCAGACAGTGTTCAGAGATTGATTCCTAGGAACTCTCAGTTCTAAACAGGATGTCTTCATCAAATTCTTCCCCTTAGAGGTCAGGCAGCACTGCAGAAGAGGAGGTGAAGAGAGTGTAAAAGCTGGAGAAGATGGAGGACACCCAAAAAATAAGACTTCTAAATCAACCTGAGCAAAGTTTATATGAACCCATAGAGAATGAAGTAGCAAACACAGAGCCTGCTGGGTCCTCTGTGCTTATTTTATGATTAGTGTTTTCTGGGTCTCCTGAGGTTATAAATGAGTGAGCTTCTGATTCGTGATCCTGCTCTCCTGCCCCTTTCCTTCTGTTCATCTGCCCAACTTCAATGTGATAGCTGTGTTTTATCTTATTTTCTAATGAGAGACGAAAAGGGAATGGATCTTGACAGGAGGGGAGGTGGAGAAGAATTGGGAGGAGGAGAGGGAGGGAGGAGAAACCATAATCAGGATAGAATGTGTGTGTGTGTGTGTGTGTGTGTGAGAGAGAGAAAGAGAGAGAGAGAGAGAGAGAGAGAGAGAGAGAGAGAGAGAGAGAGAGAGAGAAAGAGAGAGGTTATTTTCAACAAGAGGAAAAATAATTAAAAATAAATAATAAAAATAAACCATCCCAGAAGAAGCTGTGTTACCTTATCTAGATCTCACCATGCAAGGAATCGTGTTTAACATTGTTTTAAGTTCTTATTCCTGAGATTATTTTTTAATTTATGTAAATGTGTGATTTTCATGTACATATGTTTGTGTTCTATATGTGAGCAATACTCATGAGGGCAGAGCAAGAAAGTATTAGACATCATGGAATTGAATTACACATGATTGTGAGCTACAATACAGGTGCTGGAAATTGACCTTGCGTCCTCTGGAAGAGCAGTCAGAACTTTAACCAATGATGAACCATCTCAGGAGCTCTCAATATTTTGTGCACATAATACCTTCACCTTAATTTTTATTCATTTCTATAGAACAGAGCAAATGCGATAAACAAGTGTATATTTTTATTCCTTCATATCTGCTGTACTAAGGTATATATTGTTGTCATCCCACTGTTAACCAGCACTGAGCTTCAGTCTTTGTTTCAAAACCATGTGATACATAATGGAAAAATTTAAATATGTGAAGGATTTATATAAATATAAATATGTAAAGGATTTATATAAATATAAATATGTGAAGGATTTTTTATGATGAATTATGTCCAAAATATATTGCATACTATTCAAATTTTTTATTATTTTTACATCACTAATGCTCATGATTGATTACATTACTAACACTTAATAATGGAATTATATTAAATGAGTGGGGTTAAATAATGTCATGCCAACATACAACTGAAGAGAAATTTAACAAAAGATGCACATGAAAATGACTCCTGCACCCTCCTTTATCCCTCTTTTACTATTAGTGGCTCATCCTTATGCAGACCCAGTGCAGGCATCTGAAGCTACTGTGAGCTCATGTTTGCAATAGTTATGACTTGCCCAAGAGATGGCATTTCAAAGCATATTCTATGTTTTCTAACTCTGTGTTCTCTCTGGTTTCATTTCTGTACTGTTAGTTGAGCCTTGGGGGGTGGTAAATATCTTGTTTAGGAATAAGTATTTTCTGTCACGTATTTTAAAAACGCTGTACATCCAGGAATCTCTGCACTAAGCAACATTCTCTTGAAAGAGAATTAAGGCAAAGAGCAAAAAAATCTCTAGATATAAAACAAATGTTTAGAAGGTAGCTTGAAACTATGCCAACTGGCTGAACAACAGCCATCAGTTCTCTCCTAAGGCCTATGAGCTATCCTGCCATGGATCTTTGGCCAGAGTTATATATTCTCTCCTTTGGAGTGTTTCTCAAATCTTATCAGAGAGCACTATTTCATGAGAGGGCAATTCTTGGCTAGTAGGTTATTCTCACAGGTGATAGAATTCAAGCTGGATAATGTACCTTGCCTTTCTTTTCAATCCCCCAAGTATAATTGGTACTCTGAAAGATGTGCACAGGTAAGAATTTTCCAGCTCGGTTCTTCTTGAGCTTTACCTTTCTAGCTCATGCATCTAAAGTATATGGGGTCTTCAGTGACTGAGGAGATGGGTTGGAGGAGAGGGTCTAAATCAAACCTAAGGTAGAAAAACACATAAAAAGCTACTATTTATAAACAAATTTGAAAATGCTGTTTATAATTTTGTTATTGTTATTAGCACAAGTCAAATCAGTTTGACCATATACTTATTGGTTGTGAGACACTTTCATTGGGAAGTGGCCTACATCCCCAAGGAAATTGGTTGCTCAGCTAATCCTAGACATGAAATCAATAGGAAGACAGATTGGCAGGTTCTAAGGGGAGTTTCAAGGAGCTACTGGGAGGGTGAATAATGTCAAAATAAGTTTTATACATATATGAATGTTTCAAAGAATAAGCAAAGTATAGCTAAAGGGAAATAAAACTCAGAAAAATATATTTTGTTATTGCTAACATACTCTAATTATAAACTAAATATAATTTACGTATTATTATAAGTCATATATTATTATAAAATTACATAGGTTTTATAAAATTATATACATTATAGTTTGTGTATTATAAAATCCACATAAATTTTATAATAAGAACAGAAAATTCTAAAGAGAAGTAACTTGCATACATTGCTGGTAAATATTGCTTAAAGAACCCATGAATTATGATACAAAATATACAATGATGATAATGAGAAATTTTTTATGAGATATTGGTAAAGAATATTCCAGAACACTCAAAAAACAAGCAAAAAAATCTTTTTTATTATTTTGGTTGTTCAGCAGGACTAGATGATAGCTTCTTATTGTTACACAATATAGCCTTAGTTAAACAAAATTAAAAAGATCAAAAGAATGAAGATATGTGGCTACCCTTTTTCACAAATATATATTTTTAATTACTTGTTTCCAGGCTGCAGTGTTTTGATAAAGAATGTCAACATTACAGGATCTGAATTGATGGCTTAGTGGATAAAGGTGCTTCCTGTGATTTCTCTCCATGAATTCAATTCCCAGCACCCATGTGAAATCCGGACCTGGTGGCAAATACCTTTAACACTGGTGCTTGAGAGAGGAAGTCTAATAATCAGCAGGTGGATACTGGGGCTGATTGGTGACTCGCCCAAGCCTATCACTGAGTTTAAGGCTAGAGAAAGACCCTGACTCAAAAATGAAGGTGATTGGTAATAGAAGAAAATATAAAACCTTGACTCCTACCTCCACAGTAGACACATGGGTAAGTACACCCACAAAACATGTGTGCACACATATACCATACGCAAATAAAAACACACACACATGCACGCACACACTTCCAGTCCTCATTCCACAAATTTCTTTCTATAGTCACACGCAATACACATCTCAGCAAGAGTAGGGCCATTTTCTGACCGACATTCGCTGGAAGCCTAAGCTATCCTAAAGAACCCATGGTCATTTATGATATTTTGAAACTTAATGAAAATTATGTCTTATAGATGCTGTCAAATTTGAAGGTAAATTAAATTAATGATGGTATCATTTTATCCCATGATGTGATCCATAGAGTCAATGAGGCATATTTACATATAGATAAATTTTAATCAGAAGTTTGTATTCTGGTGGCAAAGGAATACGTTTTAAATATTAAGTTCTTTACACTACACTCAAATATTTTGGTTTCAGAGAGCCAAAGATCCATTTCTGCTTTTCCTCTTCCTTCTTAAAAAAATAACATATTCTTTGAATCATGTAGCAATTTTTGAAAACTCTCAATCAAAATTGTTAAGTATTTTTTCTTGCGCTATTTTATATAATCTTGCCCTACTAACTGTCACTTTGACATCACTGTTTAAGATAGTAGCCCCTAAAATTGTTATGATAGAGTAGGGGATTGCATTTGTGAACTCAAAGGAGCGGCACGGTGTGAGCTACGCATCTGTTACTAATGAGGAAAGGGCACTTAAACACTAGAGAAAGGCTTAATTTAGTAACACTATCAAAAATTACCCAGAAAAGTCTTACACTTTTAAAACAGATCCTGTCTTAAAACATACTATAGGTATCTGAATTTCAATAATGAACTGAGAGTTGAATGGCACCATAATATCTCAGAGGTGACAGGGTAATCATCCTTCTCTCATCTTCAGCCTCTAATGTAAACACCAAATTGAAGCTTTTCTGAATAATAGGAAGGAAATAAAACAGGTTAGAATATGATCAAACCATCCCCTTGGCAATCTAAACCAAAAGGAGGATTCTGCATTGTACATGTGCAGGATGTTAGAACAGTGCTAAAGGTTTTTATGACCAAAACTCGGGGAGGTTAATTAAAGTTCAAGGGAAAACACATAAAATAGTCACACAGATTACATATTAAACCATCCCCAACCCTCATGTTCCAAGAAGAGGAGCTAATTTGCAGAGTTAAAATATAGTTTTTACATATGTATTGTAGCCTGGTCAATGAACCAAATCAAATCATCTAATGAATTCAGTAAGCTTAAGAGGGATTAATTATCTCAGTAATTATTCATTATGAATTAAGAAATTAAAAAGTGATAAATTATTTTGTTAGAAGAAAATGGTGGTTGTCAATTTGTTATAAATTCTCATAGCATTTATCATAACATTACTCATGCACAGCTGCTCTGCTTTTAAAATATATGAACAATTCCACAGCAATTCATTTGAAAACAGCAGCCTTTGTGCAAAGGAGGGGAGCTGATTGTGTAAGATACATAACGTTAGACATATAAGATTAACGTTTCGTGTGCTACAAATTAGTTTTTAGAGGATAAGTCATCTTTCTGGGTGAAGTCCGAGATAAGTCCCTGAAATATTGCATTGCTAATTTGAGTAAGATAGTACCCAATTTTCCTCATTATTGAACAGTAAAGCCAAATTCTATTAATATAAAAGACATCGCTGTGCAATGTGAATCTCATTGTGGCCCAACTCTCCAAGAAAGAGAGAATCCATCCTGGCTTAATTATTCATACATTTGCATTACAGGGTCAACTACATGTATGAATTGAGCCCATCAACAAATAGCCTGTCCTTTCTTCTCCAGGTGCAGAACTACTTGAAGGAACCATCAGATATTCACCTCTTAGTTAGCCATGCACTCCTTTCCCTCAGCTGATTCTCTTTAATTATGGAAGGGTACTACAAGATTGAAGAATGTGACAGATTTTGATTAAATTTGCTTTTACAAATGAATGGATTTAATTTGCCTTCAATTTATGAAGTTTATCACCCTTAGTGATTCATTCTGGTGAAGGGCACTATTCCCATGTCTTCTTCTTGTTGGTCATCACATATACTAGAGCCCACAGCCTGCTTCCAGAGTTCACTCCCATATTTCCTCCTCTGACTTTCTCAGTTGACAAACCCTTAGTTTGAAATCTCCCAGGATCTTTCCAGTTTCTATTTTCATTCTCTTTGGTGGAAAAGAAAAGATGAGATAACCTCTCTTGACATTAAATATTTGATCATAACATGGAATGCAGAAGTCACACTCTTTGTGCATTTTATTACCTTGAGGTAGATTGTTCTCTTGGGGTATACTAGTCTAGATGTCATCAAGTATATTTATTTTTCCTTTAGGATGTTTTTCCTATTATACAAAGTGAATTATTAACATCAACATTGTTTTTAAATTTATCTTTTACTTTAGTTCAATTGTCAGTTTTTGTTTCATTTTTTTGATTATTCTGTTGTCCTCTTGAAGGCTTGATACCTTTATGATCATAATACATATGTAATCATTTATGCTTACATCTAGCAGTGTGTTTAATATTAAAATCTACTTATTCTGATAAGACTACCATCTACATTTGTTTTCTGTTATTGCATTGCATGCATTTTTACCCTTTCATTCAATATCATTAGAACAAAATTGCATCTGCTATAAAAAGTAAGTTCTTAAATCATTGTTTAAAATCCAATCTGTTATTTTGTAACCCATCTCATGCTTTTGCATTTTATAAATTTAAATTAAAAATTATTGTTTATACCAATATGAATGATTTTATGTCTGCTCTTTTGACATACATCTTTTTTATTATGCCCTTTTATTTTTCTTTATTGCCTTTTCTATTACTAAGTATATTTTAATTGACATCATTTATTGGTTATTCTGGAACATAACAATATACAACTTAATTTACCAAATATTACTAAATATTTATGCAGATTATTTTTGATAAAATGTGGACTTTTAATTCATATATGCTTCCAATTCTGCTTTTGCTTGAGTAATTATATATATATAAAACAATATTTTACAATATGTTACATATATAAAGCTTTAGACATTGTACAATGTTTAATTTTTATTATTGTATCAGTGCTTTATTTATTTAATGAGAAATCAATTATTCACCACACATAATTTCAGTTTTCCACAATAAACTTACTCTCAGGCATATCCCTTATATTTGGCTACATATATTATATTGTATCACTAGAGAAAAGTATGAAATTACACTGTCTGTCTGGTATTTGACAGGAGCTTTTTTAAATTGCACTAATATGCAAGGTTTGGGTTAGTTGTTCTATGTATGGAGGGTGGCAAGTATAGAATTCAGTCCATAGCATGTTTATTAATCCACAGATGTGTCAGTCAGAAGCATGTATGTTTTGCCTGAAGAGTATTTCTTTTTGTTCATTCATTCATTTGTTTGTCTTTTATTCTTCTTTTTAATATAATGTATTTTAAAAAAAAAAAACAAAAACTATCTTTTTTTTATTTTACATACCAATCCCGGTTCTCACTCCCTTCCCTGTTCCCATTCCCTCTACCTTCCCTCCCAACCCATCCCACATCCGCTCCTCAGAGTGAGTAAGTTTTCCCATGGGGAGTCAACAAAGTCTAGCACATTGCTTTGAGGCAGAACCATGGCCTTCCCCATGATACCTAGGCTGAGCAAGGTATCCCTCCAAAACAAATGGGTTCCAAAAAAGTCAGTATAAGCAGTAATACGACTGCTTATACAGCCATACAACTGTCACATTCAGAGGGCCTAGTTTGTTCCTATGCTGGTTCCTTCCCAGTCCGGCTGGAGTTGGTGGGGTCCCATTAGCTCAGGTAAGTTGTTTCTGTGGGTGTCCCCATCATGGTCTTGACCTCTTTGCACATATTCTCACTCCTCCCACACTTTGACTGGATTTTGGGAGCTTTCAACTCCCATTTGAGATTTTTCTATTGAGAATTCTCTGTTTAGATCTGTACCCAATTTTTAATTGGATTATTTGCTATTTTAATGTTCAATTTCTTGATTTCTTTATATATTTTGGAGATCAGTTCTCCTGAAGAGTATTTCAACCTGCTCGTGATAGCTGTGGCTTTTATTTTTAGTCTGTTTTTGTTGTAGCTGTCCCTAAATTGGAATAACCTGTTTTCAGGGTTGTTTTTTTGTTGGAAGTTGTTGTTCATGCATTGTAACTCTGCCGTAGGTTGCTGGGTCTATACCCAGAATGGGAAGTACCGTTATGTATGCTTCAGTTCTTGTTCTTAATTCTGTTTGTTAACGTACCCTAACAATATTCCCAATGTTTCCCAATCCGCAAGTTTGAAAGATTCCCAGGAGGATTCAGTTCCAATTTACAGTGCACACAGAAGACTGCAGATCACTACTCTTTCTATAAGTTTATTTCCAAATAAATAAACCTTTGTTATACTCCATTTCTAGGTATTATGGAACTCTTTTTTATGCCAACAAATTGATGCCTATGTGGCTAGAGTCCAAACCATTGCCGAGACTCATCAGACCCCTTCCTATGATCTTTTCCCACTCCACACACCTGAGCTACCCCTCTGCAGCTGAATTACCCCTCTGCTGTACACAATATGTAGAAACAGTTGCTTTGCATATGGAAATGACAGAATTTATAACTGATGATACAGAATTGACTTCATTATTCATTCAGGTTCAAGATATAATTAGGAATAGGCTTTGTACCATATACATAAAACACATCTGATCCCATATGGGTCTGCCATGTCATCTAGCACAAGGGAATGCAGAAATTGATTGGAAATGTGCTGAAGGCCTCAGAATTTTATAAAAAACAAAGGTTTAAAAAAAGGAGTTTTCTAATACATGGCAAGAAGCTAAGAAGATGTCCTACTTGCAACTTCTATAACTAAACATTGCTACCTGCAGGGAGTAACACAAAGGGTACTCAAAGTAATAAAATCTGGCAGATGGACGTGTTCCACTTTGTAGAATTTAGAAAATTAAAACATATACAGCACAACATTGACACCTATTGAGTTTTTCAGTGGGCACTTTGGAAAAAGCTGATTCGGTAATCACATATATATTAGAAGTAATGGCCATCATGAGTGTGTTTGTGCTGTTGGTTTCCTGGCTTCACAGACTCCCAAAGCATTCACTCAGTAACTATATTATTTGTAATACTGTTTGGTCAGTAGCTTAAGCATATTGCTGGCTACCTCTTACATCTAGAATTAACCCATTTTTATTATTTTATATTTTACCACGAGGGTTGTGACCTACTAGCAAGGTTCTAGCTGGTAACTTGCGTCTTTCACCACTGGAGGCTACATGGTGTCTCTACAATTCCTCTTTCTTTCTCCCAGCATTTAGTTTAGTCTTCCTGCCTAGCTCTACTCTACCCAATCACAAGCCAAGGCAGTTTCTTTATTCAGTAACCAATAAAAGATATACAGAAGGACTTTCCACATCATACTTGCCAAAATAAAAACAGACAATGGTCCAACATATGTCTCTAAGAAAATGAAACAGTTTTTGACTTATTATAATATAGAACATATTACACATATACCACACAATCCTACAGGTCAGGCAGTTATAGAAAGATCAAATCAAACTATAAGGGATATATTAAACAAACAGAAAGGGATGAAAAATACCCCCATAAATAGGTTGCAAAATGCTTTATTAACCTTGAATTCTCTTAATACTAATGAGAAAGCAACAATGGCTGCAGAGAGACATTGAAATAGAAAAAAAAATCTTCTGAACTAAATCAGCCAGTGTATGTCAAGGATGTGTTGACCTCAGAATGGAAATCAGGAGATGTGCTACATTGGGGAAGAATTTGTCCTTATTTCTGCAGGAGTAGACAAGCTATGGATACCATCAAAATTAATAAAGATTCAATTTGAAAAACAGAAACCTCTTGAGAAAGAGAAATGACAGTTCATCCACAGAGGTAATAATCCTATAGGTGATAAGGAAACCTATAAAGGTTGGACTGGGTTCTCTTCTTGTCTTTGTAGGTAAATACCCATCTTCAAAAAGTTGAGATAGCTTGGACATCTGGTACCTAAAGAAGAAAAGATAGCTATCCAGAAAGAATCACTAAGCAAATAGAAATCTGACTTATGACACCAATATCCTACTCTGCAGGCTAAGATATCCATACTTAATCATACATATAATAGTAGTCATCATTTATTAAAATTCAAAGCTGGTTTTGGAGTTGGACTGTGGATATCCTTCTCTAAATACTAGCAAGTTTTTAAAAGAAAAAAATAAGAGTTTCTGTCTCATATCAGAATCAACTGGTGTGAGACAGAGTAAGAAAAATTCTAGGACTACTGTTATCAAATCTTTGCTTTCAAAAATATTTTACTTCTCTCCATACCTATTTTTGTCTGTATGGTACTTTTCATTGAATATAAATTTATATTAATAATATTTAAGTTTTCCACAATGAACAATAAACTTCCTTTTTGAAGTTTCCAGAAAGAAGATGGGGCCCCACAACAATGATTCTACTTGGTTGATATGATATCATTATGCTGATAGCATCACTTTAAGATTGGTTTTGGGTTACAAACTGCTCAAGATGATTCCAACTTGGCTAGCTGAGATGGTGCAGCATCTTACAACCTTCTGGACAGAACTGCATATAAGAACTTCAGAAAAACCCTACCAACTACTTAGAGACAATAATATTTACAATTATACCAGACAGTAATCTTGAAACTTAACCAACATTTTAGTTTTTACAGGATACCATAGAAATAACATTGCAACCATGACAACTGGAAATAATCTGAGAAGACAATGTTCCCTCTCCCAATGAAGTTTGTCCTCAAGGTTAGGGACATCTATTCAGGGTTGGTTATAAGTTGTATAGGGTTGGGGGAGAAAAAAAGTAAGCGCAAAGATTTTTTTGATAAAAAAGGGGGGGTATGGAGGGGAAGGGATAATAGTAGACTAGATTATTACTTCTGAGCCATTATTTATAGACAATTTACAATGGTATAGTTCTTGTATATTGATACAAATTCAAATTATGTTTGTTATATTGAATATGTTCCTATTTCTGTTTACAGTATTTGTACACCTATATTTTGACATATTTTATGCATGCATGTTTCTACCTCTGCTTAAGATATTTTGTATTTTGATGCAATTTTGGGATATATTTGTCATATTGCATTATACATTTCTACCTTTGATTAAGATTCTTATGTATTGTTTACATTTTGAGGTGATTGTCCTCATTTGCTGCACATTTGTTTAAGGACTACTTAATATTTTAATATGAAACCTTAGTCTTTAAGCTTATAGCTATTACGAATTATAGGTCAATAGTCACCCATGTTTGCCATACTTATAGTTAGACGAATAAGGTTCTTTAGATACATAAAGATTGTATTCTTCATAGATAAGTAATATTCAATCACTTCAAAGAACTGTAGAACATGGCATTTAAATAACAGAATTCTGTTGACGTGAGACACATTGCTCCTGGCTGCACTGATCTATTCTCGAGAGAATGTTGGTCACCGAAGACACTCAACTTTGAACTTGTTTTCTTCTTGGTTAAAACTGGCCTTTGAGCAAAGAACTGCCTATGCCTCACCCACTGACAAAATATGTGGTGTCCAAACTGGACAAGCAGGATACAAGCAAAAAGACTACCAAGAAAATTTTGAAAATTTTCCTGCCTCTGAAAATGGTCTGTCAGTTACTCCAGGCCTTAGTCAAAGTTAGTTGCCCTGATGTTGCAAATGAGACTTTGGATGATTGCCCAGGTACCAGTTGTCTTTATCATTTCTTGCACTTTTATAAGTTGCTTGATTGTACTTCCTGTTTACTCAAGAAATATTATTTTCCTTCTCAGGCCTTTGATGGGGTTGAAGACTAGATAGTCATAGTTACTGTCTTTTCATGACTTAGCCAAGCCAATTTTAATATGACTTAGACTCCTTAAGATAGGATAGCTATTGAAACATGTAACATATGTTTTTTGCTTGTTCTTGTTCATGTTGGTTGTAATTCTAATTTTTATATATGTTTTTACCTCTTGTTTTCCCTGGACAATACTTTATATTTGTTTTTATTGTATATAGTTTTGTATTAGGTTTAGAACTCTCTTATTTAGACGAGAGGGGGAGGTACTGTGGGAACTCTATCAGCCAATAGCCTTTAAGATACAAGCCCTCTTTAAGCATGGTCTCATGTACTATAAATGCAGACAAAAAGCATGCACGGGCCTTTTGGATGCTGGATTCAGTTCCAGTTCCCAGTGCATACAGAGGGCTACAGATCACTATGCTTTCGGTGAGTTTATCCCCAGACAAATAAACCTTTGTAATACTCCATTTTGGTCTATTGTGTAATTCTTTTATATGCCAACAAGGGTTAGCTCTAAATAGTCTAAAGCCAAGACTATTGCTCAGAGATAAACTTAGACAAAAAATCCAAACATCCAGGACAATCTTGCTGAGGCACAGTACAACTATTTCAATTTCCTTTCCCCAAAAATCATCAGGGAATTTCTGTAGTCAAACTAGCTCATTTGGGTAAACTAGTAGAGAGGCAGTGTTCTTACATCAAGAACTTGGACTCAGGGAATCCTATCTTTTGGTTAAAAGTATGAATATTTGATACCAGTGTTCACATCATTTATATCTTTCTGGTTGCTGCTATTGGCTTTTTAAAAGTGTCATGCATTATATTTCCGCTTATCATTAAGAAGAAAAGAATCATTACATAAAAACTGTAGAGATGGAAGATAACTAAGAGGATAAACAGATTGCTTTACAAAGCATAATGACCAGAGTTCAAATCTCAACACCAACGTTAGTTATGATTGTACATTTTAGCTAGCCAGACTAGTCAAAACAGCGAGTTATTGTTTCAGCAAAGACTTTCACTTGAAAAAAAAAAACAAGGTGGAGAGCAATGTAGATGTGATGTTAACCTTGACCCTCTACATGAACATACGAACACACATAAGAACATGCATGAATACAGACAATATGCACAGTACACATATGTATGGATGCCAAAAAGTGCCTTTGATATTTTATTATCTAATTTCTTATCCTAATAGAGAAACTATTCCAGAGCTACTCTTATGTTAAAATACTCAGGAAATGTCAAGGCAGAACAAACATTGCTGAGTGTTTTCTGCCATAGAAAGCTATTGGGGAACTAAAATGTCCAACTACAAAGATAAGTGGAAGTGCTCTTATACTGTGGACATAAATTCTGCTGTTCTCTCTAGTTCTGGAACAGTGAGTGCATCACAAGTCATAGTTTGCTGACCCATTGGTGCCCTCAATTATAATTAGAAAATATAAAACTTTCAAAAGGTATATGATAGCCATGAATTTATATTATCCCAAACTGGTGTTCAGACAGGCTTGCAAAATTACTTGGAGATAATAATGTGAAATTATTATGGATTTTAAGTGTGAGGGTCACCCAGTGATTTCATGTCCTTACGTCTGTAGCTCAGATGTAGCTCAATTAATAAAGCCCCTATGTAGTCTTCAAATTCATATAAAAATGTCATAGTCATTGTTGTAGCTCCTCCCTTGTAGATTATAAATTTCAATTTATGTTCTGCTGAGTTCTGTATACTTTTCCATATACCTTTCCAATTTTGCATTGAAATCACAAATGATTATCCTGAATGCAATAAAGTATACTAGCCATATATTGTTATTTTGACAATGGTTCAAATAACACTCTAGGACAGAGATCCCATGGTGTACACAGCCTGGATGGACAGGGACCAGAAACTTACAAGCCCAGAGACCTAGGCTAGAACCCAACATGACTGGCAAAATAAAATAAATAAATAAATAAATAAACAAGGAAAATAAAATAAAAACACAATGAAATGATTTCTAATGATATTCTGCTATACAAATAGAAGATCAGGGCCATGTCTAGTCATTATCAAAGAAGCCTCATCTAGGAGCGGATGGGAGCAGGTGCAGAAACTCAACACCATCAGACATTATGAGAAGAAAAAATCTAAATTGGAAATCTCTACTGGGTCCCTGTGAGGATTCAAAAACTACACATTCCCAGTTCATTCTCCCTATTCAGTGTTTGTGGTTCAGAATATGTGGCCTTAGTTTCCCACCCCTTTCACCATGCCTTTGCTCAGGCATCAGGGAAATGTAAGCCCAAATAAACTCTTCTAAATTGTCTTGGTTGGGATGTTTTGCCACAGCAATAGCAAAGTAACTGGCAGAAAAGCTTTACCCACTTAAAACATACTTGAAAAAAAATAAACGTTTTTATCATTTCTTTTATTTTCGGGTTTATAACATAATTACTTCAGTTCCCTTTTCTTTTTCTCATTCAAAACTCTTCCATATACCCACTCCTTACTCTTTATAAAATTCAATGCCTCTTTTTTCTTTAACTATTGTTACATGTGTGTTTCTGCATGTGTCTGTCTGTGTATGTGCTCACACAGATGAGCACACATGTGTATCTGTATGTCTGTGTATTCTTAATATAATAATTTAATCTCCATAACATTACTTGTATGATAAACTTCAGGGCTAACCATTTTATATAGGATTTAAAAAGAGATTAACCTTAAGAAATTCAGTTGTAAGTACAGACCAATTTAGTTTTTCAGAACTTTTCTCGTTTCAAGTTTTTCACATTTCTCTATTGTGTCTACCTCATCAATTTTGTTGTTGTTTATTTGTTTTTGTTTTGCTTTGTTTATATTTCTATTTTGAGACAGGGTCTCAATATCTGCCCATGACTTTCCTTAAACTCACCAAGCTCCACCTGCCTCTACCTCCAGAGCTCTGGGTTGAAGGCATGTGCTGCCATACAGCTATGTCACCATTTTTAAATAACTCCCCAATACAGTTGGAGCTGTCTACAGGCCGCTGTCACACAGCTAGGATACCACCCATGGAATCACAGGCAACTTTCTTTGGTTTATACCCTTAAAAAAAACTTACTCTTCCTCCCTTAGAGGCAGTCAACTGACAAGAATTTCTTAGGCAGGTATATGGTTATGGCCTTAGGAGGCTTGTCTCTTTCTTTGCTGACTTGATCTTACACAGTTACCATGCTGACAACCACTGTTTCCATGAATTCAATAGGGCAATGATCCTGTAATATCCAGAAGACATTACTTATCAACAGTATTCCAAGACTTTTTAATTCTTAACACTAATTCTGTCCCCAATTCTGAAGGTTCCCTGAACACTGGTAGGGAGCCAGATATGATATAGATGTCTCATTTAGAGCTAAGAACTCCAGAGTAGACCTTCTTTGTACCTCGACTAGTTGGAATCTCTGTATTTGCCTTATCATTCATAAAGATGCTTTTCTGGTAAAGAATGGGAGTTTCACACGTCTATAGGGACAAGGATATATATTTTAGAAGATTTTGAGCCTATGTCCCTTTAGCAGAATAATATTAGTAGGGTCTATGACCTCCATGGGTTTTTGAGCAGAATTTCCAATAGCATACATTGTCATAATTTTTGAGAGCAGGCCTTAAGTCCCACGAGAAAGCTGTTAGTGTCACTAGTACAATAGTGAGTGTGCTTTGCAAAGTTGATAACTACACTAGGTCTCAGTGCTGTATGAAGGGCCACTTGTTCGTTCCCAGCTGCTCAGCCCCGAAATAATCACACAGAAACTGAATTATTTAAATCACTGCTTGGCCCATTAGCTTTAGCTTCTTAATGGCTAATTTTTAATTAATTTAACCCATCTTCATTAATCTGTGTATCACCATGCACCAGCAAAGGTTTCGGCACGTCTGTCTCTGATGGTGGCTCCATGGCTTCTTTCTAACTCTGCCTTCCTCCTCCCATGTTATAGGCCAAGCCAGTTTCTTTATTCATTAACCAATAAAAGCAACACATAGACAGAAGGACCTCCCACACCATCTAAGTGCTTACAAATACTCCATACTGTGAATGAATTTTCTCTTCAAGCACATTGCTTAGCACCTTCTGACACTATATAGTCTTGTGCAGAGATGATGTTAGTAAGTTAGTGCCAACATGATTGTCCCACGTTCTGACATCGAAGTGTGTTGTGTTCTCAGCAATAGAATCTTGTTTTCAAGTTCTACTGTGTAGCAAGGACAATGACAATAGCCTGTATTATTGTGAGGATGTCTGGGACACCCCAAGCAATAACTCAAACATAGTATCCTACACTCCACACTGTGGTTTTTGTTTGGTACACTATGGCTTTTGGGAGGAGCACTGGGCGGAGCACTCCTCATAGAAGACATACCTTGTCATTTTTGATACAAATGTGCTTGTAATGGATTTCTGTTATGGCACTAATGTTAGAAAGGTTGTAGTGAAACTACATCTTTTACTTCCAATATCAGTAATGGCTGTTTCTCTCTATTCCTATCTTTCTTATAACCCTACACAATAGATAATTATTTCTTTACAACTAACTGATACAAAAAATTGTCCATATTCATTTATTTTTTATTTGATCCATTAATATTTTAGAAATATCACCAACAATAAGCTGTGCTTCAGCTTTATCTATGCTTCAGGCAGTACCTTTTGCCTTTCTGGAATATCAGGACTTCAATCACTTCTGTGTCATGAGATTCAACTAGATATTTCTCTCCAACATTTTAATTCACCATAAAAAACTTCTGAAATCAGCAAGTCCCTGTGAACTTTCATTTGCCATTGAGTCTTCCTCAACATCATTATTGATAGCATGTTAGAAATCTAACATAATATTACTTGGAAATTGAACTATGTATTAATGGGGTCATGAATAGACAAAAGTTACAAAAATGAAAATGTTTCTACTTGAATGTATTTTACTAGAGCTCAAAATTATTGAGAGCAATGAAAAGATAGCAGATAGATTTTTGAAAAATGGGTTTTAGAACTTAATTCACAATGAAGGATTTCATTTGAAAAATTATATCATTAGTGAAATAAAATGCCTTTTTCCTAACATAATGACTGAGTTCACAGAAGTCAGCCTAGATAGGTGATTATGGATTTAAAAGTGATTTATTTTTTCTCAGTGATATCAAATACAAGGCTGAGATAGGAATGCCACAGTTAATAACACTGTACCTGGAAGAATGATTAGTCTATGTAGTTCCAACATATAAATTAAAAGAAAAAATCTTTCAAAGAATTGCAAAACTATTAATCCAAAAACAATGCTTTCTTCTGAAAAAACTTGACATCATTCAAATCTATAGACTTCTGTGGTTTGAGTTACTTGTGATCACCAGTGATTGATAATATTAAATACAAGTTTCCAGAAGTGAAGTATTGATGTGTACTTTATATTTCATAAGGGTAAAGTGAAATATGTTGACAATCATTTCAGTTTGCTTGGGGCATGAGCAATCCCATTGTGGTACTGTACCTTACCTGCTCTCTTATCATATGGTAGCTATTGTGATTGCCAGGTCAACTCTGATGGAATTACCATTGCATCCTCAAAACCTCTTGGTCTCTATAACATTAGTAATGCTTGCTTAAAATTTAAATATGTCAGAAATGACACAATATTCTTTTTCTGAATTAATAAGGAAATGTGTCACACATTGAGCTTAATGTGGCAAGGCACACTGTAAATTGCTATCAATGTTTTATACTTATGCCTCATTTAGAAGGGAAACACCATAATGGGTATATATGGATAATATATTTAGCAGTCAGTATTATCAGCTTTGAGTATCTGAAAAGAGTGTTAGAAAACATCATTCATAGCTAAGAGAGAACTTCTGTATATCAGAATGGGATATAGGAATAGTAGGTTATTTAAGGTAATGTGATTAATTTGGAGATGTATTCATGAGGCTAACGTGCTGACACAAGTGGATGATGTGTCACCAGGCAGAACTGCAATCAATAAAGCCCAGAATATAACTGACACTCAGATAGCAAGTGATTAGCAGTAATGAGCAAATTGACAGTCTATTCTCCAGGGCATACAGAAAGAATAAATAAGGCCAGAACACTGGCACATTTAGATATAACTTTGTTCGACGTACTGCAGGTCTGTTTTCAATACCACTGAAAGAAAGAGAATTATTCAGATGATGAAAAATTCCTACCAGCTTCATTTGGTATTTTTAAATTCCTCTTTTGTTTCCTATTTGCACACCTTCTTTCAAACAATCTTTAACACGTGTGAAAACGTCTAGAAGTAGATGATTGTATTGAGATCTTCAGAACATTACTTGAGAATTTTATGATTCATTTGCGTTTTGAAATGTTTCATTGGGGTCTGATGTCAAGGTAATATTACATGTTGTAATAAAAATTTATATTTCCTAAAAGTAATAGAACATATGGTGAATGAAGTGCAATAATTTAATTCATCTTGGAAAGCACTGAAATAAGTATGCAGTTGCAAGGAGGAAATGCTAAATTACCCACCAATGAAAGAACATGGCTGTAGCAACAAAGGCAGGGGTAGAGTGTTGAACTTGAACTCTTTGTTCATCAATATAAAATTGAGGAGCTGAAAAAGAGTTCAGTGGGTAAAGTGTTTGCCATGCAAGCATGCAAAGCAATGCTCAGATACCCAAGCATATACATAAATGACACAATCACAGGCATAGTGGCCTACTATTTATAGGTGGAATGAGGGGATCCCTAGAGAAAACTGGTCAGCTAATCTAGCCAAACCAATGAGTTCTGGAATGAAACAAGAGACCCTACCTCAATGGATAAGATGGAGAACTTTCAAGGATGTCTGACGCCAACCTCTGATCTTCAAACTCTGAAGCACATTTGCATACACACAGCCATATGTGAGCACATACATGTGAACACTTCTACACACAGGCATGCATGCCACATGTAAATATGCATGCAAAATACGAAAGTTAGGTTTTAAAAATTTTAATATGAGATTTTTTTCTGATGATATGATTTAAATACTAATTATTATCTTTTGAATTTATTGACTAAATTTAGTTTTAAATTTGAATAATATTGAAGTTTCAGAATTAGAGGAACAACAGAACTCTTTGCAAAGAGTAACTTGTGGTTTCAGGAATCATGGCCCTACTTGGAGCCAGTTCTCATCATGAAACAAAACAGTTTGAGAACCTGGATAGATGTGGAAGTTTCTATTTGAATTGTCTCTTCAGGAATGGGAAAGGATTCTGATTATTTATCTATGCAAATATAATTTTGTAGTTTAGCTCTAAAGGGTTTATGAATAAATAAGACAATAAGTCATGGTGAATACAGACACATATTGTAAGGATACTTGGGTCGAAGTAAAGTAGAGGGAAAAGGATACGTGAAAGGAGAGGTTAGAGGCAGAGACCCTCATTTGATTCCTTTCACAATGTTCACTAATAGGGCAGCTCTATATTTGAGAGGAAAATTGAGTGTGAAAGATGCAATCAATTTCCTGGGACTAGACCAACATCATTATAAGTACCAATCTCCACTTCCTGTCTATAATTAATCTGAACTGTCTGGATTTGTCTCCCTCCTATCAGTTCTTTCATAACCTTAAGCTTCATTCTTTGCTGTACGGGGGAAGAGGACAATACTTAGAAAAGTTATTTACTGGTACATCTGTCACTTGGGTTTTGAAATCCGAGTGTGATGATAAAATACGAAGGATTTTAATAATCTATAGCTGCTCATGTTGGTCCCATTTCTGTTTCCTGTGATATTTCTTGACTTTCATTTTAATATTGAACATGATTTTAATGCAGAAATGTAGTATTTGGAAAATGCACTGTAATTCAGTAATTTGATAATAAAATGAAAAAGGTGATCTGGAAATGAAGCATTTTATACATATTATTAATATAAAGTGCTGCTGGACCCTAATGTCTTCTTCAGGGGAGGGCTTAAAAGTGCCATGTCAACAACCACAGACACTGGGAGTCAGGTAGAAGCCTTATAGTGGACTCCTTTATTTAACAACGGGGAACATCTTATATACCCTCTCAGCACCCAGGCATCCTGATCTGTTGACAGTTGACATTTCATGTTCATCCCTCATTGGCTAGGCACGGTCAGGATCTCTGACAACTCCAGCCAGACACCAGGTTGGCTCCTTTTGGCCTGATAGGCCTTCCTACAATAAAGTTTCCATGTTCACTTCCTGTTAAAGGTAGTAAGTTTAGTTATTGTATATAGTTCTATATGAGAAAATATCAGACAGAATATCATGTGAATTTTCTAATTCCAAGTACTAATTTATCAAATGTACCTTAAAAAGTGATTTACATGCTTATCTCTCTGGGGTGTATAATTTCCAGAAATCCCAAAATTCACTAGTTTCCTCTTCAGTCATTGAAAGGGCAATTATCTTCCAAGTATTGAAGAAATAATTCCCCACAAAAATAGCAGCCATTGATATTTTCTATTAATATTTATATGTATTTTTAGCTTCTTACTTTTATTTTTTTATGTGTGTAGAATTTTATACTTGAGCATTGCATCTACATCACTCCTGCCTGTCTATTACTTTCAATTCCTTCCTCCCTTTCTAAGTTCATGATAATTTTAAAAATAATTGGTATTTTTCTGCTCTCATTCTTCAGTTTATACATTTCCTCTTCTTTCATTTGTGACTCTGTCAAAAATGGTTAATCATGTAAGGTTTTACAATGTATAAATTTCAAAATTATGTACATATGTATATTCCTTGACATGTAAAATTTAATCACAAAAGTATTTTGATTGCTGTTTGCAATCCTCAAATAACACTCCAATTAAATATCTAACTTGATATGAGATATGAGAGAATATATTTTCCATTTATGTGTAACTATTCTTGCAGAGGATACAGATTTGCTCTCTAGCACTCAAATGGCAGCTCACTGCTTTTTGTCCAGTGCCAGGGAAAGAAATTTTAAAAATTGTTGTGAAATAATCCTCTATGCTGTGAATACATATCTTCTCATTAGCTAACCATAAAGCTGCTTTTCCCTTTAGCAAAGTAGAATAAGGCCTGGCAGGAAGGCCAGATTGAAAATATAGAGAGAAGAAGGGTGAAGTCAGAGAGATGAGAGCCATCTCCTGGGAAAGCTTGATGCTAGAAACAGGTAATGTCACAAAGTCATGTGGCAAAATGTAGATTAATAGAAATGGGTTAATCTAAGTTGTAAGAGCTAGTTAGTAATAAGGCTGATCTATAGGCCAAGTATTCTGTAATGAATATAAGCTTTTTCTTGGAATTATTTGTGATTGTGGGGCCGGGACATAAGAAAAGCTCCACCTAAGTTTACAAAGGATAGACAAAAAGATGGCAAAAAGATACTGTTCGCTTTGTGTTTACAAAGGATAGAGAAAAAGATACTGTTCGCCTTGTGTTTACAAAGGATAGACAAAAAGATGCTGTTCACCCTGTGTCACAAAGCTTTGCAGTTATGAGAAGGAAAAATATGGACTATTCACTTAGATATGTAGTATCAAAAATTGAAAGATACATACACATATGTAACCTGTGCAAAATTTCTGTGTCACAAATGAAGCTTAGTAAATTTTAATATACTGATATAAAAGGATATTTAGAACCATGAACAAAATATAAATGAGTAACAAGACTATGTACCAGATTGAATTCTAAACTTTGTCTCAAGTTTCACATACTTGTAATAGTTAAACATGGAGAAACTATATAGATAGCTTTAAAAATAGGTTGTATTCATATGGGTTTTAAAATCTATGTAACACTGATTTCAAAATAGATTATAAAGAATGTACTCACTTCCAAAGAAGCTATCTAGCAAAGATTACAAGTTACCAGATTTAATTGTCAGGTAAAATCACTGCATAGGAAATCAGGGGTAACATTATTCTTTTAGATATTCATTTAAAATATTTTGAGTAAGTAAACTAGAAAACAATGGTCAATCTGTACTGACACAAATAAGTTGAAACTAGGATATCATATAAATAACCACAAAGGTAAAATTTATTGTATTGAATATGTACTCTATGTTCACTAATGGACTGATTATCATTATCATAAGTTGTTATAAGGACAAAATTTTTATAATTTACTTTTTCCAATTCATAATTTTATTGATTTAATATTTACATAATAAGCAATATATAAAAACATATATTTATTAACTAATAATTTTATTATGTTTATTTTTTATTAAATTCAAAATTATTTCTAAAAAGCGATCTTTAAATTTATTTTATGCTTCTCAGCTCTCCATTACCATAAGAGAACACTTGAGATAATCTACTGAAAAGAATATAGCTTGATTGTGGATGACAGATGGAGAGCCAGTCCAAAATAGATTATTCTGATTGTTTGGTCCTGAAAATCAGACAACACATCCTGGAAAGGACTTGCAATGAAGAAAAATGTTCACATCATAAGCAAGAGGAAAGAGAGCAAGCATGGCATTGAAAGTCCAGCAACCCTTTTAGAGTCACCTTCCTAGACCTGAAGGCTGTCCAGTAAGTTCTACCTCCCAAACACCCCAACAGTCACTACAGGACCTGCTGGAACCACAAGATTAGCATAGGAAACTATAGGAACCATTCAAGATCTTAATTATATCATGCCAATAATATAAATTTTCATTTTTAAAAATACTTAAAATACAGGAAAAAGCAAAGAATATTAAAAATACTAAAATATTTGCCTTTAAGTTTTCTATTCTTAGTTATTTAAATGAAAACAATTAAATAAATGTGAGTATCCCTGTGTCTGTACTGCTCCTTGTTATTTTTATTTTCCCAGAAAAAGAAAATGCACATACACACACATATTGGCAAGATGGCTCACTGGGTAAAAGTGTTAATCATTTGTTGAAAGCTACTCTTCAAATGGGCAAAGCACCTGTATAATTTATATGATAAAATTATTCTTCCAAGTTTGATAGTACCTAAAGCTGTCATTATTTCATGGTTAGAAACCGTGTATCCAAAGTACTACGTAAGCAGAAGTTTCTGTAAACTCTATAGGGGCAATATATTTTAGATTTACCTTCATCCCCTGTCATAATGGCAGTACAAATATGGAGGAAACCATGTTATCTTTCTTCAGATATGTTTGAGAATAATTTTGTAATAGAAGAAATTTAGTACATGTAATCATACAATTGAAAGTATATTTCTAGATTTTGAATTTCTTTGCCATTCTGTGTTGATTCATGGCAGTTATAACTGCTATAAAATTAGAAAGACAATATTCATTGTCACAGAAACCATGGGATAATATCGCCACATGTTAAGGACTATAATGCTCAAATGCATTGCTAATCTTGGGGGTCTCCATAGGGAGCTCTTTAATTCACACACAGTTTAAAAAAAAAGATGCTTTTAAAACACGCAGTCTCCATAGGGAAACACATAAAGCATTGTGAGAAGCAGTTATGGCCAAACAATTGTGTGCACTTATTTCTATTATATTCAATTTATGTACCTATATTATATGAGGTACTTTTTGCCCTGTGGTGAATCAAAACTGTGTAAATGTCTTTGCTAACATTTGCCACACTTGCATTGTATTTCTTGCCTCATTAGAATTGCTCAGAACTATTAAGTATTAGAGGCAAGAATCTGATTCTCAACAATGCCTTGAAACATTCCAGTACTGACAAAACAAGACAAAAAAAATTTGTTATGGACACAGAAACAAATAAAAATGCAGTTTAAATAATTTAATAATAATAATAATAATAATAATAATAATAATAATAATAATAATAGAGTGCTAGTTTGTTCTTTAATTCCTGCACTTAGGAGTCCTAAAGCAGGCAAATCTCTAGAAGTTCAAGGCCAGCTTGCTCTTCATAGAGAGTTGCAGTCAGCCAGGGCTACATACTAAAGAGCTATAAATGAAGAAACAAACATAAAGCAAGGAGAAACTTCTTGCCTGGGGCAGGAGATTCCTCATCCTTTGTAGCTCACCCACATAGTACCTGTCTTCCTCAAGTTTGCTTTATGCATTCCAGGTGGGGAGTGACTCCTGGCCATCCTCTGCCACCTGGCTTCTTTCACATGTTAATCGCAAGGCAGTTTTCTCCAAGTCTTTAGTTTTTGATGTAAACAGGGCCAAATGTCAGTATCCATGTTGTTCTTTATGATCTTGGCTTATTCCTTCCTTAGCCTAGCACCACTCCTCACTCTTTGCTTCTTTTTTGTTAACAGTGGGTTTGAAACAATTTTTACCAGAAGTATAGCTGAACAGACAATGAACATTTTGAAGTTAAACAGCACCCAGTTCAGATCCTTAATTTGGTATGAATAGATTATATTCAACCTTCTTGATTTCATTCATTTAATCTATGATTACCCACTAATTGTTTAGAAGTTTTGTGAAATATATTGGGGGAAGGGGTGGAGCCTTTCTGAAGGAGGTGGCTCATGCCATCTTTCTGTGAACAGAGTTTTATTATGTATAGCCTAGGAGTGATGGTTTAAAAGCAAGTGGCCCCCATAGGGTGTGGCTCTACTAGGAGATATGGCCTTATTGGAGGAAGTGTGTCACTGCGAAGGTGGGCTTTGATGTCTCTTCTGCAGAAGCTATGCTTATTGTAATAGCTGCTTCTTGTTGCCTGTCGATCAAGATGTAGAATACTTAGCTCCTTCTCCAGCACCATGTCTGCCTGCACGCTGCCATGAATGTAATACACTAAACTTCTAAAACTGTAAGGCAATTAAATGTTTCCCTTTCTTAGAGTTGCCATGATCATGGTGTCTCTTCACAGCAATAGAAATCCTAACTAAGACATGAGGTATACTGGTTTGATTGAATGATGGGATATATCATATATTTGCAGACTAGGGCCACGGGGGTGGTCCTGTTTGAGGAGGGTGTAGAGTCTTTAGGAGATGGAGCGTAATACGCTAGAGTAAATCCACCAATGGGGACAGACTTTAGAAATGACAGCCTAACCTCACTGTCCTTTCACTCTTCTGCCTTTTGTGTTTGGATTAAAGATAAAATTTCACAGCATTCTCTTTCTAACATTTGCTGCCATGTCTCTCCTGCCATGAGGGACTCTCACTCCAGGACTGTAAGGCATAATAAACCCTTTCTTATTTAAGTTCCTTTTGGTAATGGTGTTTTCTTACAGTAACAGAAAAGAAACTATTGTTTGCAGTGTTAGGAAACAGGCCAATATCTCAAGAGAAGTACTCTGTTAGTGAGTTATATTCAACCTCTCTAAATGAAAACTAAAGGTTTTCTACCCAGTAAATCTACACAGTGAAATCCACCACCATTTTTCTACCATAGTATATATACATATATATATATGATACTCTCTAAAAATACTGTAAGTGAAGTGCAACTTTTGATTCATAAATAAATCCCTGTGGTAATAGTATATTAAATTGCTCATCTCCCTCCCAAATTTATGTTTCTGAGTTTATTCATTTATTTGTTTGTTTTTTATTATTTTAACCAACTGAGAACAGTTAGTGCTGTCCACATGAACATGGGTATGTGATCATTCACTGGGAGACACATCACTGTTTAAAGTGTTGCAAATAAGTGCCTGTTATTGTTGATCCCCAGATGGGACATCGAAGTCAATGTTTGCCCTCCTCCAAGTCTCAGGAAACATCACTGAAGATGGGGAGGGAAGAATGTAAGCACTGGAGGTTGAGAAGGAATGCTGTGTAATGTTTTCTTCTGAACATCACAGACTGTTGTATTAAAGTGTTCATAACATTTGTGGTTTACCTACATGAGAAATGCCCAAATTCTCTTTTAAAACAAACTCACGCTATTTTGATAACTTATTAACTCACTAGTCATTAACCTGTGAGTTAATTATTCATTAGAACTACATCCACCTGTAAGAATCACACCTTAAGAGGATCCATCCAGAGGGGTAAGTGTGTGCACGCCTGTCTGGACGGTCATGGGA
The DNA here is from genome assembly GCA_004026605.1 of Ondatra zibethicus. Lineage (NCBI taxonomy): Eukaryota > Metazoa > Chordata > Mammalia > Rodentia > Cricetidae > Ondatra > Ondatra zibethicus. Next base: position 69,030 of record PVIU01007401.1, read on the forward strand.
GCAGAGTGCAGGGTGCCCCTCCAATTCCCCTAATTATTTCTGACCATTCAGCGGGGCTTCTCCCCGGCTACTGGCTTTCTCTCTTTACCACTTTCCCTCTTCCCACCAAGCACTCCTTTCCATCAGCTAGACACTAAGATCCCCCAAATCAGCCTGCTTCTGGGAGGAGGGTCTGGGGACCCAGTGGTGAGTGCTCCTGCCTCAGGGGCTTCTTTGTTCCACATGATCCTGCCCCCCATCATGCCTGCCTTTTTGTCTACAGGGTCCTTGGCCCAGCTAGGGGCCCTGTTCCTGTGCCTGGACAGATCTGGAAGGATCCACCAACACAGCCTGCTTCAGGGCAGAGCCAGCTCCAGTGCTGAGGGTACCTAAGAGAGGGCAGATCAAGAAAACCCCCCAAGTACCCAGTCAGCCATGGCAGAGATTGGACCAAGACGTCAAGACTCCCTTGGCCGCATTTGAAGGAAGAGATGGGCAGGCACCAATGCAAGAATTCCTCCAACAACCTGAAGAGCAACATGATATCACCAGAAGCCAGCGAGCACCCAACATGAAGACTTGAACACCCTAATCCAGAAGCAGTGGAAAAAATCGACTTTAAACGTACCATTATAAAAATGATAGAAAAGTAACGAACTATAGAAATGATCCCTGAAAGTATAGCAAGAATTATAGTTATAATATCTAGTCCATTTACATTTGGCAAATTAAGGAAAATACTCTATCATCTATCTTTTTGAATCTAAAGTTTTATATCTAATTTATCTTTTATCATAACTAAGGAAAACTATCTACCTTAAATTTGTATCAATATACCAAAGTCAGAAGCATGATTAATTAAAACTCAGAGAGAAGAACTGGGGTTCAACCTGAAGACCAGAAAAGCAATTCAGCCAGCCACTGGCTCTTACCTTGACCTCAGTCTGAAATGGTAATCTTGCCTCCAGGAATCTCAGAATGAGATTGTGACTGAGAACTGTTTCTTCCCTTCTTATCTCTAAGGCTGGGATTAAAGGCATGCACAGCCTGGTCTCTATGACAAACTAGTGTGGCTACTGGGATTAAAGGTGTGTGTTACCACTACCTGGTCTGTAAAGGGGGCTATTCTACTCTCTGAACATCAGGCAAGCTTTATTTATTAAAATACAAATGAAATGCAAAAAAATGATAGAGACCCTTAAACAGGATGTGAAAAACTCCCTTAAAGAAATGGAAGAGAAGACAAAAAGTTAGAAGAAATTAATAAATCCCTCAAAGATACCCAAGAAAACCAAGAAAAAGCAATCAAACAGGTAAAGACCTGAAATGGAGGTAATAAAGCAAACACAAACCAAGGAAAGGCTGGATATAGAAAATCTGGGTAAATGAACAGGAACTACAGAGACAAATATAACCAATAGAATATAAGGGATAGAAGAAAGAATCTCAGGTGCTGAAGATACTACAGAGGAAATAAACTCATTGATCAAAGAAAACAGCAAATCCAGCTAGGTACTTAGGCAGCAGAGGAGAGGGTGCCTGAACTAGCTTTGTCCCATATTCACATTGATGAATATCTTGATCATCACCATAGAAATTTCGTACAATGGATGGAGATAGAGACAGAGACCCACATCCACATCAGAGCAATGGACTGAGCTCCGAAGGTCCAGTCGAAGAACAGGAGGGAGAAGATGAGCAAGAAAGTCAGGACTGCGAGGGGTTGGTCCACCCACTGAGACAGTGTGCCTGATCTAATGGGAGCTCACCAAATCCAGCTGGACTGGGACTGAAAGAGCATGTGATCAAACTGTACTCTCTGAATGTGGCTGCCAATGGGGTTGGACTGAGAAGCCATCAATAATGGCACTGGGACCTGTCTCTACTGCATGTATTGGTCTTTTGGGACCCTAGTCTATTTGGATGCACACCTTCCTAGGCATGGTATCCTGCCCTCTCTTCAGGATGGAGGGGGAGGAAGGAGGGTTAGTAGGGGAGTAGGAGGGGAATGGGAGAAGGGAAGGAAGTGCATATTTTTGAATGGAAAAATAAAAAAAAATCTGTTACATTAGACAAATTAGAAATTAACAATTCTAATTGTTAATTAGAATAAATAAAGTAAAACCAAAAAAGAAAAAAAAAGAATCACACCTTAAAATCTCATTCAACCCTATACCTTACAATAACAAAATGGATAGTAAATTTCAGCATGGATTTTTGCCAGGAAATGAATGCTAAAACAGCAGCAAAATTAGGCAATATCAAAACAATGAAAGTCTTATTTTACTAATCAAAATTTGCACTTGGATAAAAGTATGTGTGTACCACAACTCCTGTTGAAATACCAGGACCCAGTCCAGTGTTCAGCCTTTTGACTGATATTGTTGGTCACATAAAATGTTTCAAGTGATAAATGTGATAGCTACTGCAGTCAAAATACACAGAATACAAATCATTATTGTATACTCATTTTGTTTATTTATGGTCGTAATTTGATTTTGTTATGTTTGAGGATGACTGTACATATGTGTTTAAACAGCCTTATTTAAATATCAGTATTGGCTTCATTTCTTTTCAGGTCTTAGAAAATTGACTTGAGAATTCTCTATGCTCATTATTGCATTTTAATTTGATGTTTTACAAAAGATGAGATTCCCTGGAAAGTCTAAGTAAACTTTACAAATCTATCATTACCAAAATAGAATAAATTATATTAATGAATTTTTATAGTGTTGTATAAGCTAGATTTAAAAAATTCACATTATTAGGAATGTTAAAAATAGTGCCAGTGAGATGTCTTAAATGACATAAGCACTTGGTGTGAAAGCTTAGTGGTCTGAGGCTGATATTGAATCCCGCATAAAAAATGACAGCAGAGACACAACTCTGTAAATTTTTCCTCTGACTGACACAGACATTATGCAATGCAGCCCACACATAACATCATTCACATACATACACAATAATGATAATGAAAATGAGGTGCCGTGACTGAGGGGAAGGTGAAGACTGTGAGAGCCATAGGTCTGTGAGGACTAACTTGAAACAGATTCTTCTGAATATGATAGGATTTCCCACATGACCTCATAGTAACTGTGGCTGCCTCCCTGCACAAAAGGTGTACAAGATCAAGCCTGTCAACATCTTAGTAGGACATCAAGGAGAGGCTAATGACACCCTACCCTTATAATGGGAGCTTTGACAATTTAATGGCTTCTAAGGAGATACAGCCAATTTTCTTTAAGAATGAGACCCTTGTTAGGTCAACCATACACCAGCTCACGAGTGCGGATTCATGAGAAGAGAAGGCTGCTGATGAAGGTCAAAAGTGGAGTTCTTATCCATCATTGGCAAATACATAACAAAGCCAAAATAAAATATGTGTGAGTAGAGTATACGTCACAAGACCAGATTCCTACTTCACTGTTTAGTAAAACAAATAATGGTTATATTTATGTCGCTTTATTGATTCAAATGGTTACTGGCATTTATTTATATTTTTGCTGGTTAAAAATAACACTAAATTCACTCTAGTTATTAGCAAATAATCTCGGGTGAAATTTTAAAAGATAAATATTTTTGATGTAATGGTAAGTTACATGATTAATTACTTTCAATATTTCCAGTTGAAATAGTTTATGAATTTGTACAGCAAGTCAGTTATCTACTAACAACGTTAATAAACTGATAATGATAATTTATCATATATTTTGATTTGTTATTTGGAAAAGTATTCATCTTTTCTATTTCTCTGTATGCTAAACTATTATTAATTTTAAAGACAAATTTTATTAAAATAATTTTAAAACTTAAATGAATTATTTTTAAATTTAGTTACATTTCAGGTTTCTTTTTCCTAATCTCTAAAAGGATAATACCATCAGTATGAGAAAAATACAAGGGCCCACAGATATTTACTTGACTACAACTTGTGATGCGCTACAGTTATGGACTTGTCATAATTTGGATAGTAAAGAAAATGACACACTTAAACAACAAAAAACAACTAGAAATGGTTCTATGTGTGTAATGAACGGTGAAGATAGTTCAGTCAAATTGAATGTAGCGAATATAACCGAGGGCATATCACACATGAGTCCAGATGAAGTCAGTTCACGGAGCTGAAACCAAAGGTCTACAGAGATAACAAGTCAATTCTGCCTGCAGGCCATCATGGAAAAGAATACAACATCTGTCCTGGATTTTATATAATTATAATGGATCAGGTAAAGTTAATTCCATTGAATGGCTTCTACTCAAATATGTTCATATATAAATCCCATTGATCTTATTCTTTTAACTATGTCAACCAAGCTGTTAGTGGTCAGTATATTATAAACATGTGTCCATCATGAAATTGAAGATTGTCTAATTGCTTGCTGCATACATTTCTCTTCTTCTAATTCTATGGTCTCTATTTTTCTAACTCACCTGCAGGTGGCTTTTTAATCTATGTGCTAAATTCTATTAAAGAATAACAGGATGGATGGTGCAAAGTAGTGAAATGATTGTACTGCATTGACACATCAATATATAGTAGCAGATTATGCTACTATAGGAATGCAAGCTGTATATAATGACCATATCATGAATTTATGTTGTCCAGCTGCTTTAAATTCTTGGGACAGAATTGGAGAAATAGGCTATAAAATGGAGTCATTTACTAAAGTTATACAGGGCCCAAAGGAAAATTTATGGATTTTTTTATAATAATTGACTTCAACAGTAAATAGAATGATACCAAATTCAAAATCTAAACAAATAATAATTGAATCTCTTGCTTATGAAAATACCAATTCTCTATGCAAAATTAGGTCATTAAAGGCAAGGTGAGAACCTTTGGCAAAGTGGATTCAAGACAAACAATATCCAATTTCATGACAATGATGATGCATGTCTACAGGAGACGATTTCCAGAGGTTTGAGGAAAAATCAAAAATTTTAATGTTATAATTGGCAAACAAGGCCACATTAAAAAGTATTATAGACCGGGCATTTGCTAGAAACAATGTTTTTTTTTAATCTAAGAATAATCCATTCAGAACACTCCTCCCTTCTGGATTATACAGAAGGCATGGTAAAAGCAGGCACCGGACTAATGAATATAGGTCAACAAGGAATATTCAAGGCAATCCTTTGCCACTGGGAAACTCTTTGTGTGGCCTCTCTATGCCAAATTCCGGCCAGTCATTTCCTGCCATAGTAAAGGAAACTACTTTCCAGAGCAATTAAAGAACCTAATGCCCATTGTAAGAAACTATACTGTTCTGGATGATAGAAAAACTATAGAAGAGAGAACAAAAATTTCAGGAGAAACCATAAAAGAAATATTTTGGCAAACTTCTATATATGTACAAAGGCCAAAATTAAAAATACAAACAAAGGACATTGTCATTGGAAGCCTGGTAGACACAGGTGTAGACAAAACAATAATTTCATTAGTATCTTGGCATCTAAATTTGTCTCTTCATGTTGGAAATATTCAGTTTTTAGAAATTAGAACTTTTCTCCGATAACAAAGCACAAGATGGATCAAATATCTAGGGCCAGAAGGACAGAGAGAGATATTAAAACCATGTGTGACTAACATAACAATGAATTTGTGGGGACATGTTTTATTACAGGATTCCTTCAATCTTAGAAACATAACATAAGTAAGTTTCAGGGGAAAATATCAGAAGATGTTATAAAGAACAGTCACAGATCATTCAGGTTTGTAAAATAGTAGGTGAAAGCAGCTGCTGATATTTCAAAGGCACCAACAGTCCTACCTATAAAATGGTTAACAGACAAACCTGTATGTGTTAAACAATGTTCTTTAACAATAGAGAAATAGTAGGTTTTAGAACAGCTGATAGAAGAAAAACTGTATAGTCAGCATATTTGCCAACCAACTAATCCTTGGAATTACCTTGTATTTGTAGTTAAAAAGAAATCTGGAAAATAGAGAATGGTAATAGTTTTAAGAGTTGTTAATAAGGGATTCAGTCAATGGGCTTTCTATAGTCTGGCACTCCTTTATCTTTCCTATTGACTAAAGAATTGCCTCTTTTAGTTATTGGCTTAAAAGATTGTTTCTTCATTATACATTTACAAAGAAAAGATAGAGAAAAATTTGGCTTCACATTGTCTATTTATAATTCTCAGCCTGCTAACAGATGTCAGTATAAGGTTCACCCACAGGGAATGTTAAATATCCTCACCTGTGTCAATAGTTTGTAAGTCAGCCATTAGAAATGATATGTAAACAATTTCCTGAATCTTTAGTTTACCATTAGATGGATGACATTTTGCTATCTGATTCAAATGTAGATAATTTAGAAAGAATGTTTGAAGAAGCAAAGAAAATTTTGTCTTGTTGGGGATTGCAAGTTGCTACTGATAAAAACAAAAGGAGAAGATTCTATTCATTATTTTGGCTATAAAATAAGGATACAAAAAATTAGACCCAAAAAGGTACAAATTAGGACAGATCAATCTCAGAATCTTAATGACTTCCAAAGATTGCTAGGAGACATTTCCCATCTATAGTGCACTATTGGGATCGGTCCTGACAACATGATTAAATTAAACAAAACCTTGGATAATGACAATGACTTAAATAGTCCCAGGGAATAATCAGCTAAAGTTGAGAGAATTGGCTTTGATTGAAGAGAAACACAGAAGGCACATGTGCTTCATGTGGATTTAAATCTTTACTGCATTCTGATCGTATTACACTCTAAACATTCACGTTCAGGAATTTTAATGCAAAAGGAAGGTATTATATTAGAATGAATCTTTTTACCACATAAACCCAGTAAGAAACTAAAAACATCTGTGGAAAAAGTTCTCTGTGTTAAATCTAAAAGGAAAATTGAGACTTTGTCAAATAGCAGGAATATATCAGGAGAAATTGTAGTATGTTTTAACAATGAAGAAAATGAATAAAAAATTAGAAGAAAGTGGCAAACAGTTTGTAGTAATTTTGGAGGGAGAAATTAGCAACAACTATCCAAAATCAAGAGAATTCAACTTATAAAGAGAGCTAGCTGGATCCTTCCTTGCATTGTATGTGACACACCAATAACTGGATTTTCTACTTTCTATACTGATGAGAAAAAAGCACGAAAGGGAGGTTACAAATCAGGAAATTTAAGTGAAGTGGATCAATTCACTTATTATTCTGTCTAAAAGTCAGAATATTATATGCTATTCTCATGGTACTAAAGGATTTTAAATGACCTCTCAACATAGGTACCAGTTTTCAACATGCAGAAAGTTGTTTTGCGTATTGAAAGCAGTGAATTTATACCGAATGTTATGTAACTGATTTCATTATTTATTCAGTTACAAGATACAATCAGAGATAGGCATCATCCCTTATGAGTAACACGCATCTGATTTCATATAGATCTGTCAGTTCTTCTAGCACCGCATAATGCAGAAATTGATCAATTATTGATTGTAAATGTGATGAAGGGCTTAGAATTTCACAAAAAAAGCATCATGTCAATAGCAAAGGTTTAAAAAGAGACTTTTCCATCACATGGCAACAAGCCAAGGAAATTATAAGGAAATGTCCTACCTGTTCTTCATACAACCAAACACTACTACCTTCAGGAAGTAACTCTAATGGTACTCAAAGGAATGAAATCTGGCAGATGAATGTGTTCCATTTTATAGAATTTGAAAACCTAAATCATGTATACCACACTATTGATACATATTCAGATTTGCAATGAGAAACTGCTTTGATTTCAGAAAAGGGTGATTTTATAATCACACATTTGCTAGACGTTATGGACATCATGGAAATACCTGAACAAATAAAGACAATGGTCCAGCATATGTCTTGAAGAAAATGAAAGAGTTTTTTTTGCATATTATAATATAAAACATACTATAGGTATTCCAAATATTCCTATAGGGCAGGCAGTTGTAGAAAGAGCAAATTGAACTCTAAAGAATATGATAAAGAAACAGAAGAGATGAAAATACCCCCAGAAATAGATTGTATAATGCTTAATTAACTTTGAATTTTCTAAATGCTATTGAGAAAGGAACAACAGCTGCAGAGAGACACTGGATAGTAGAAAAGCTTACAGAATTAAATCAGCCAATATACATTAAAGATGTACTGACCTAAGAAAGGAAACCAGTACATATGTTATGTTTTACTTTTGTTTCCACTAGAGAAGATATCTATGGATATTATCAAAATAGATAAAGATTCAATTAAAAAAAGAAACACCTCTTAATTAAAAGAGATAACCATTCATTACACACGATATCATCTAATCAAAGCTAACTTATAAAATTAACAAATACTTTTTATTTGGTCAGATATAAATTGCCAAAAGAGAATATCCCCAAAGTTAGGGCTGAGGAAGGTTTTTGTTTTTGTCTTTTCAGGAGAAGGAGGAACATCCTGTGAAGGAATCTGAAGACTACTGGACAAATGAGAAATATGAGAAAAGGGCAAATCATCCAGGAAAAAAAATCTCAAAAAAAATATCAAAAAAATTGGCCTATTTGTATATCACATCATTTCCAACAGGGTAAAATTTCATAAATCTTACCAAGTGTTTGTTTCTGATGTCATCTATAGATATATAAAACCTATAATGTACTCCCCATCCAGTTAAACATTAAAGCTGATTTTAGAGTTGAAATATGGTTCTCTCCTTCTCTAAATGTAAGAATGCTTATTAAAATAAAATATAAAATCTGTTTCTCATGTAAGAAGAGCCACCTGATATGGGACAGAAGAAAAACAAAAAATTCAGGACTATTTTATAGCTACTAATATCATAATTCTTTGATTTTATATTGACTCCATAACTGCTTTTCTTAAGGTATGAGATTTAGATATATTTACATATATATATATATTACACTTTTGTCATGATATTAATCATCATAAAGAATACTAATTCTAGAAAAAGGTTTCATCTACCTTCCTGTACATGATTTTGGGTTTGAGTCTCTATGAGTTTTCTGAAGTAAACCATGAGCATATCGAACAACAGTTTTATAGTCTCCAAAAGGAAGATGGAGCACCACAACAATGATTCTTCCAGTACTATGATAACACTACTAAGCTAAAAATATCACCTAAGGATTGCTTTTGGACTATAAACTGCTCAGGACAATTTCAATATAATTAACTTAAATGATATAGCCTAACAGACTACTCTAGCCAGAACTTGAGACAAGCCTTGCATTTTTCCATTTTGTAGAGACTGGGCAAATAATACAGCTCCTTCTCCAAGGACTTGACAATTAACCCCAATTAACCCAAATTTTTTATCAGGATCTCCTAAAGATACCAACACCCCCCAAAAAGCAGGAAGTAAATTTAAGAATATAACATCCAAATTCTCAAGAAGTAGGGTGGGTGGTTTACATTGTTCAATGGGTTATAGATATTTGTTATTGTTTAGAAAGATCGGTTACCAGTTGTTATTAGTAATGGTCAGGAACAGCTAAACAAATAAAATTAGATTCAAGGTCCATGTTTTGAAAAGAAAAATGCAAGGATATAGATATGATAGTTAAAAGTAGATTATTAGATCTAAACTGAAAAGAAAAAATGGAGTCTATAGATATGATAAGATGAAAAGGTAAATTGATGAATCTACTTTTAAAAAGCATCTACTTGGTGTGGGAGGTCCTTCTGTGTATGTGTTGCTTCCACTGGTTAATGGATAAAGAATCTGCTTTGGCCTGTGATAGGGTAGAGTAGAGCTAGGCAGGAAACCTAAACTGAATGCTGGGAGAAAGAAGGCAGAGTCAGTGAGAGGCCATGGAGCTGCTAGAAGGGAAAGTCACAAGCTGTCAGCTGGAATCTTGCTGGTAGGCCACAAGCCTCATGGTAAAATATAAGATAATAGAAATGGGTTAATATAATATGTAAGAGCTTGCTAGGAATATGCTATAGTGATTGGCCAAGCAGTGCTTTAATTAATACAGTTTATGTGTGGTTACTTCAGGAGTCTGGTCAGCTGGGAAATAAAAAAGCAGCCTCCTACAACAGATTGACATTCTGATGTGTACTGACTAAATCACCATAAAAATTAAAAGGGCTTGGAAAGGAATTATAGACATTAAAAAACAAAGTTTACCCACATTTTTTTCAGATGGGTTCTGCTTGCTGACAGCATGCTGCAGCTCATTTAAGCTTGATCTTCCTGATTCATCAGTAGTAGAAAAAAAATACTGAACAGTTTTAAAACAGAGGCTTCCTAGGCCATGCTGTCATAATGAACTCTGACTCTTTCAGTAGGTCTGGCTACAGAACATTTAAATGGGGTTTGTGAGCAATGTGTTACAAACTGCTTAATGGTATGATATGGACCCATTGGAACTGGGGCAGTGTGCGCAGCTTGCAGAGGCAGTGAACATGCCTCCGACATGTTGGAGTGGGCTGGGCCAAAAGGCAAAGCAGGCTTGGCCCTCGCCAAGCTCAGTTAGCATTAAGAAAAGGTGCTTTGGTCAGAAAATAATTAGAGATAAACAATAAAGACAGATTCAGATAAAAAAAATGTCTAAATGATTTACAGTATGCTTAAAATGTATGTAGGCTTGGGAGAGAGAAGAAAAGAGTAAAGAGACAGTAAATGTAATACGAAAGAGTACAGACAGTCATAGATTAAAGGAGCAAAGTTCATAAAATAAATACTAAATGTGTAGAAAAAGTAATAGAGTAAGTAAAATAAGCCACATAAAGATGGAATATACAGAGAGTCTGGAATACATATATTGTTATGTTTTCTTTTAATTTTTTGACTGTTAAAGAACTACATAATGAGAGATATTTCTTTGTATGGACTGCTAAGTTAAACCAAAATAAAGGTATCTTACTTCAGAATTTGAGTCTAAGGATATGTTGCTTTGGAAAAAAAGTTTTGCTTTTGTTTCCACAGAGGATGAGATCCTGTGGAATCCTTCCATACTAATATGGTTTGATGGACCGAGACCCCCCAAAAGGTCCCTGTGAACACCCCCAAAATGCTTTACCCAATAAACAACAGGAAGTAGTTCATAGAGAACTATGCCCAAATTACCTCAATGGTTGTTTATAAATGTTTGTTTACTTTTAAAGGAAGATATGCTATAGAGATTTACACTGGTAAGTATCTTGCTTTATTAAATTTAAGGTCAATTATATATACATATATATGCTCTTAAGATATTGTGTTTGTGCACCTCATTTAAAAATGTAATGTATAATTAAGAAATATAAGTTAATAGTCATCTATAATAATCAAGTTTATAGACATGTTAGTTAGGTTTTCTAGATGTACAGAGATATATTTCAGATAGATAGGTATTCTTAGGACTTTTCATGACAATGAGACACTTCTGCTCCTGGCAGCACCAGCTACTTCAAGAGGATGATGGGCATCAAAGGAGCTCATTATGCAGTTTGTTAGTCATTTGTGCAACAAACTGCTCTTGCCTGAACTGCTTGACTGGACTTGCAGGACCCACAGGAAAAAAAAAAGACTGCTGAAGCTGCCTAAAGAAGGTGAGACAGTCCTTCAGGGCTTTTGCTTGATGGAAGATTCTGCCAGACATTCTGTAGAACACAGAAGAAAGTGACTGAAAATTTGCCAGTATAGGTGAAATTGACTTTGAAATTTCCTGCTTTGTGGAAAAGTCTGCTGGATACTATGGGACTGTAGGCTGAAGATTGATGCTCTAATAATACAGAAAAACTTTGGGTGAATTTCCAGATAGTGAGATGTCCCTGTCAATTCTAGAGTTTGGAAGGTGCTTATAATGTACTTCCTGTTTACTTGGGTAATATTATATCTTTCTGCGGTCTTTGATGGAGTTGAAGAATAGATAGTTATTATTATAGTTTTCCTTAGTTATGATAAAAGATAAAGTAGATATAAATATTGTAACTGTAATTCTTGCTTGATACCTATTTGTTATATATAATTTTACTACATTAAAGTTAAAACCTTCCCTTTTATTTAAACATAAAAGGGGAAATAGTGTGGGAAGTCCTTCTGTATATGTGTTGCTTTTATTGGTTAATGAATAAAGAATCTGTCTTGGCCTATGATAGGGTAGAGTAGAACTAGGCAGGAAACCTAAACTGGATGCTGGGAGAAAGAAGGCAGAATCAGTGAGATGCTATATAGCCAGATGCCATCTGCCAGCTGGAACCTTGCTGATAGGCCACAAGACTTGTGGTAAATATAAAATAATAGAAATGGGCTAATTTATTATGTAAGAGTTTGTTTAGGAATATGCTATAGTGATTGGCCAAAAAGCAATTTAATTAATACAGTTTCTGTGCGGTTATTTTAGGAGTTTGGGTGGCTAGGAAATAAACAAGAAGCCTCTTACAACAATTCTAGTTTTAAATGTTTTATATTGGATTGAATTTTTGTATATGGTATACAAATATTATATATTGATACAAATTTGAGATTAATTTTGTTAGAATATACTGCAATGCTCTTCTACTCTTGTTTAAGGTATTGCATTTATATAACTCATTTAACAATGTAATGCAAATGTCTAGACCCTAAAAATTATTTTTACCAACTATTTAGGATAATATTGAAATGAAGTTTAGTAGTTAATCACCTATTATAATTGAACTTGCAGTCACATTAAGTATGTTTTCAAGATCAAAGATATATTTTAGATAGACAGGCTTACTTCAAACACTTCAGATACCTACAGAATATGGCATTTAAAATGTTTTATTAACATAGATTCTTTTTTTCTTTTTAAGGACAATGAGGCATGTCTGCTCCAAGCAGCATCAATCTACTTCAGAGAAGATAATGGATACTGAACAAAAATCCACATGGAGTTTACTTTTTTGTGCAAATGTAAGTCACATGGCAAGCAGATGGATGCCCCTGCCTCAACTGCTGACAGTATGTTGTCCTAACTGGGTAAGTAGGTCATAAAAGAAAGTGACTACCAAACATTGTCAAGACAAGGAGGACAACCCTTCAGAATATCCTGCTTCACAGAAAAGTCTATCAGATATGCTAGGCCTGTAGGTAGAAGATGGATGTCTTAATGTCGTAGAGGAACTCTGGGTGACTGTCTAGGCAGTCAGCTGTTTGTCATTTCTCAATTTTTTGGAAGTGGTTGCTCTTACTTGTTGCTTACTTACTTAATATTACTTCCTTCTATGGTTTCTGAGGGAGTTGATGATTATATTGTTATAATTATAATTGTCCTTGTTTACCTGTTACAGAAAGCAAGTTATGATAGAAAGTAAGTTAGGTACAAGACTTTGGACTCATCAGGATAGGATAAATATGGAGCATTTCCTCTGAATTTGTCAAATGTAAATGGACTAGGCACTGTCCATGTATTTATTGCCTGTACATATTACATATAGTGATTGTACTTACTGTATATAGTTTTTCTTATATTAATTATAGCCTTCTTTATATTTTAGATAAAAAGGGAAAATATAGTAATATTTTGTTTGTGTTTTAATAAATAAAGCTTGCTTGATGAACAGAATGCAAATCAGCCACACTACTTAGCCAGAGGCCAGGCAGTGGCAGTGTACTCCTTTAATCCCAGCACTAGAGAGGAACATAAGGCAGGATGGATTCTTTCCGTCTCACTCTTTCAGTCTGAAGATTTCAAAGACGTAAGAGCTCTCTCATGGTTTTTCTGCCTTCGCTTTTCTGATCTTCAGTTTCAGCCCTAACATCTGTCTCTGGGTTCTTATTAATCACACTACAGGATTCCATACACATCCCCAAATATAACTTAAATATCTTAAGTAAAGGTTGAGCTCTCCTATGATGTTCTGGTTTCAAAAAAAGAAAAAAAAGAAAAGAATAAGATTTAAACAGGAGAGCTGATGTGATGCAAATATTCATTCTTTCACTTCATCATGGGTCTTCTTAGAACTAGAATTGAATTGAAGTGGTCATTCATGTTGAAATTGAATTCACTCTTTTTATCTATCTATATATCTTTCTATCTATTTATTGTTTATGTGTGGCTGTGTGTGTGCATTGCATGTCTTTAATCTCAGCACTTGGGAGGCAGAGGCAGAAGTTCTGAGTTCGGTGCCAGCCTGGGCTACATAGTGAGTTCCAGGACAGCCAGAGCTTCACAGTGAAACCCTGTCTCAAAAGAAAAATATCCACAGTGTATAGGTATCACATTTTCATTATGCATTCATCAGTTGAATAGCTAAGCTGTTTCAATTTTTTAGCTTTTCTGAACATGGATATACAGGTATCACTATGGAGGATATAGAGTTCAAGAGTGGTTTATCTAAATCACACAATAGATTGCATTTTAGTCTTTTGAAGAACCTCCTGACATATTTCCAAAATGGCTGTACCAGTCATGCAATCACATTTGACATCAGACATCTGAAGCCAGTCCAGCTTTTAGTATCTTAAGTCTGTAACTGAAATGCAGAGAATGACCCTTGTTCCATGAGTCCCCTGCACTCATATTCCTCTTAATTCTGTATTATTCTTTCACTTTCCCCTGGCTATCCACTTCGCCTCTGGTCTGGCTCCTCAGATCATTTGCTTGCCAGACAATATAACTGGCTTTCTCTCAGATGAGTCCTGAATACATGGGTTATTTGTTAGAGGTTGAACAATGAAGCCAATATTTCCAGCTGTCCAATAAAGCAAATTTACAGCAGAAGAAGTTTGATTTTTTTCAAGCATTCATAGATAAGAAGAACAATTTATTATTTTGCTTTCATTAAGTTCACTTATACATTGTGGGAAATCTGTTTTAGTTAAAATGAAACCTCCTTTTCTCAACCATTTTCTATCAGGTTTGCTTCATCAATTATTATTTACCTGCCTGTGGAAGAGCAAGGATTCCATTTTCACTGTTTTTTTTCTTTCATCATTTATGCCAACATCCAAGACAGGAAGATGTCTTTACTGCTTGGTCTCATTTTACTTCCCTTTCATTTACAATGTCTGAGTTCAAAGCAGCAGATGACAGACACCTCACTTATTTATGTTCCTTTCATATCTCTTCTAGTGAAAGGAGCAGGGAATTGATACCATCTGCACTGTCTTCCTCATCTCCTGCCAGAATTTAAACTTTGCAATCTTAACCTCTGACTATGATATATACTCCCAAGTCTCTTCTCTGCTGTTCTTTGAACTAACATGGCTTAATGGTGTTAACTTGAATCTCAGCAAAGCTATCTTGAGTTTCCATTTCCTATGGCGTAGTTGCATTTGAACTGCTATCTTTAAGCATCAGACCTTTCTGGTTTACCAAATGCAACCCAAATTTATGCATCTATTCATTTTTCTGTTTGGAGAACCACAATTCAAAAGGTTCTACTTTTTACTAGGATTTTACATCAGGACTCCACTATCTCCAAATAACCACGGCCAATGGCAAGAGAAACACAAGATTCTCAAGATCACCTGCTAAACTTTCCAAGCATGATAAGCAATGCAAAGCCATCACTCATATCACACACATTAGCTTTTGCTCTCCTTAAAGACTATAACAGTCCTGCACCTGCTCACATCCTTCCAACACTTGTATTTATTAATTCAAATGAATATTCCCTGATTAATTCTGGTATAAGTATCAACTCTATGAAAATTTTGTTCTAAAATAGACACAGGCTTTGCATAAAATGTATTTTAAGCTTTCTATAATCTCATTTTTCTGGAACTGATAATATACTTGTCTATATAATATTTCCTATGTTTTAAAGGAAAAATGAAACAAGAGTACAGATACCACAATGTAAATATGACCTTTCATCTTTTATAGCTTATTTGTTTACATTCTGCTCTCTATATTATGTTTAACCAATGTATTTTTGACAGATGTTTGCATTCAGCACACATTTCACTAAAGATGTGTGTTTAAAAATCAGTATTACCTTATATAACATTTTACTAAAATATGAACATTTAATGCTATCAATTATCAAAATTTATGCAATTTTGTAATTTAAGAGTAGTTATTGAATAACATGATTTTGTATATATCCTATATCATCAGTGTGATACACCATTATCTGAATATATGTATTCATATGGATGCAACATGCATAAGCATATTTGCCATTTTGCATAGTTATATATCTTTATGTATGTGTGCACACACACTTCACAAGTTTTTATGTATTTGTAAAATATGCAGACATTGAGGCTGAGGGTATAGCTCAATGGAAAAGCATTTGATGAAAGTGTGTGAACGCCTTCATTTATACACCAATTCCTTAAAATGAGTCAATAAATAGAACATAACACACAAATGTTACGTCTTGCTAAAAGGTACACAATATTTGGTGATTTTTATCAACCTTAGGAAACATGCAGTGGATTTGTCCTTTTGGTTAAGCCAGAGATTAAAGGCTATATGTATTTTGACTAACTTTCTGAAATAGAAAGCCTTCAATTCAAACTCTCTGATTCCTATGTCCAAAGTGAAAGGTGTCTTTAGGAACACGGACATAACTTCAATTTCTGAGAGGCAATCAATGGTAATAGCAATAGGCTTTACTGTTTTGCTTATATCTTGGTCTTCCCTAACTCACAGCTCAAAAGGAGCAGTCTCATGTCTGCTGATGTGGATTTGTTAGGAAGTTTGAAGTTATTAGGTAGAGTGCTGTCACTGCAATCATCAGTTCAATTAAGAAAATATGTATGTATATGTATATACTTAAATGCATTATATGCAATTTTAAATAAATAGAAAGTAGTGATTTCCTGCCTTACCCAAACATCTTCATTGTTTTTCAGTTTGCTTTTTAACCTAAAGCCTCCTCCTTGAGGAATAGCTTTCATAGTACTCAAAGGTGCTGCTCAAGCTGCCAAAGGAGGAAAGCAATCAGTACTCCAACCCACTTATGCTGCCTATGAACATGACATTGGTTAAAATGGTAAGATATCCCTAAGGGTGCAATAATGACATTTATTTCTTAGTGGCAACTAACAGCTGTCTAAATGGATGCCAGGTCAACTTAGCAAGAGGCAAACCATGCCTGGTACTGTAAACCTAGCCAACTACATATGGGTAGTGTGGTCAAGGATCTTAGAGGAGACCTTCTACCACCACTTTTTAAACTAAGTATAATTCCTAACTGAATTCTACATACTTATCTTTATAGCCACAGAGAAATGTAGATGCCCTTGTCATCAAGTAAGCTTCTTTTTTTACAGTACTTGGAGACTATTTTCAAAAGCCACTATTTCAAAATGGCACAGAACAACTGATGTGGAGTGCCCAACCCCAAATGACACATCAACAGAGCAGTGCCGGTACCCAAGGCTCAGAAAACTTTGTAGCAGAGACAGAAGAATCAGACAAGCAGAAGTCTACTGTGAGACTCTTATCTTCTAGCCATGGCAGTGAAGCTGCACCCACAGAATCTCAACAAGATGTCTGCTTAAAGAAGAGCTGAATAATTCCAATACAAGTTGACACTGGTACATGAATGGGGGAAGTTTAGTGGAGCTGCACCCATTAGTGAACTATAGGCAATTAACAGCTAATTAGAGATGCAGAATTAATTTTCCGCGGAGATGAGCTCCCTGCTCGGTTAGGTCAGTCACCGAAACATACACATGAAAGCAACACTGAAAGAACTCAACAGGTTTTATTTCTATATTGGTTTGTTTATATATATCAACAATGGCTAAAGAACAAGAGATCCTGAATTAGGGGAGAGGGGCTTAAACATGGGAGGTATAAGAGGGAGTAAGTGATAGATTACAATTTAATTAAATTTAAAAATGGAAAATTTTCTCCCAAAGTAAGAAATAAAATTAAGCCCATAAAGTTATAGCTTTAATATGTAACTGCTTGACATAGATATCTACACATCAAAAACATGTTAAAATTATAGTCACACATAAATATAATAAGGTATAGTTCATCCCTTTTATTTATTTCCTTGTGCAATAAAAGGCTTAGCTACATTATTATGTACTTCATAAAGGTAAAATTAACCATAAGCATTAATTAAGACAATTCCATGAAGCAATATGTAATTAAGACCATAAATCAAGACTAAGACCTAGGTGATATAATTTCTACAAAACTTATCATGAATACAATATTAAATAGAGTAACATGTTGGTGGTATAAAGAAAGACAGACTAAAGGGGTACCAAGAGAAAGGGCTTGTACACATTGTGGTCATAAAAAATGAGTTTATATGAAGACGTCCCGTTTTAGCATCATTTCTTACTGATTTTTATCCATATATTGGGATTGGAGTTATATTGTCTTTTGAGGCAAAGAAAATTTTGACCCTAAGTTTCCACTGTGAAAGCCACTGTTTTTGACAAAGTCATGTCTCTCTATGCCAGGAATGTGGAGTTGATCCCATGTCAGATAAATCAGCAGTTAGTCCAAAAGCACAACTTGATGGTGTATATCACATATCCCTTTTGCGATGTAGGTACCAGTTATGAGGGCCTAGGATTCTACTTGTATGGTTTCTGTATGTCCCTTTCATCATGCTCCTGTCCCTTCTTATTTTTCCTTTCTTCTTTTCAACTTCCATAAATGTTTTCTCTTCTTACAATACTGCCCCAATTTCTTTGTATATTTTGATCACATTTTAATTTGGTATTTTATGGGACTTCTGAGTGTGCAAACAAGTGGGTCTCTGATTTTTGAGTTTGTTCTTGAGATATTTTCCATTTGATGGTTTGCCTTTTTCCAACTTCTATGTGATGGTTTGTATTTTATCTTTTTGTATTTTATTTTGCTATGTTATGCTGTCTCACTTAGAAAACTGTTCTTTTCTGATGGGAGACAGAAAAGAAATGGATGCAGATGGGAGGAGACAAGGAAGAACTGGAAGGAATTGAGGGAGGGGAAATCGTAATCAGGATATATTGTATGAGAAAAGAATCTGTTCTTAGTAAAAGGGGGGAAAGTGTTTTGACAGAAAAAGTAAATAAATTCATTTAAATGTAGCATATTTTATTAGTGTTGTGCAAAATGTTTTTTGTTTGTTTTTTTACTTTTCTCTACATTTAAAAGCAATTTGTTAAAAACATTACACTTTTTATACTAGCTACTTGTCTGATTCCTGGGTCAAAGTACCTGATCAGAGCAACTTAAAGAACGGTTGATTTTAGCTCATAAGTTGGGTACCTTTCGATCATGGTGAAGAAGGCATGACCTCAGGAGGGCAAGACTGTTCACTCACAGTCTGAAAGTAGACAGTAATGAATGCTTGCGTGTGCTCAGTTCCCCTTCTCCAGGCCAACCATAGCTTTGGGCATGGTCTTCCCACCTTAGGTAATGTAATTTAGATAATCCCTTGAGGGGCTAATTTCTTCCTGGATAGACTAAAAGCTTTTTAAAGCATTCTTCACTGTTCTTTGTTCTCTGTTGTCATTGAAAATGTGGATAAAAGCTGAGAAAAATAACCATGCCTCAGTCTGTATACTGTCTTGTCCTTTAATCATGGCAGCAGGAGCATGGAGGAGAAGATAGCTTTTTACTTCATGGCCTCCAAGAAAGGAGATATTGAGACAAGAAATAATAAGGGATACTATATTCTAAGGGATCGATTCTCAGCAACATTTGTCATCTCACTAGCCACACGACAGTGTTTCCATAACCTCCTTTAAGAATTACCTGAGTAGCAGGCATTAAACGATGAATCTGAGTGGTACATTAGCTCTTGAAAGTTCTGATAACATTAAGTCCACTTAAATAGTTTTTAATGAATGCATGGATATTTATTAATTAAAAATTGTATCTGATAAGACGTATGTTAGTAAATTGAGTTCTGGTAATAAAATTTTAGACAAGCTTCAATTGTGTTTCACAAATTGTGAATTTGAATGATACTTTTCTCAAGTACATAAATTTGTAGGGATTATGGTGCTTTATGTCACAAATATGTAACCATACATTGACTTACACTTTCTTCTTGTTTTCTATTAACCATATCAATAATTCTGTGATAGCCCTGGATTCTTAGTATTATAATATCAACAATCTGTTTTGATTAAAATATTTTCATATAAAATATTTTGGTCATATTTGTTTCCTTCTCCCATCTCTTCCCAAATCCTCCCCCACTCCCTACCCATGAAACTGCATTTTCTCCAAATAAAAGTCAAAGACCAAAACAAACAAACAGAAAACAACCCAACAAGACAAGAAATACCAAGAAAAGAATAAGTATTCTTTATGCAGAAAAATTATCCAATTAGGACATTTGTTGAAGATTCTTATACCTACGTTTTCATCCATTTATTTATACTGAGACGTCACTTTCAGACCTTACATCTGTCTTGAGGCCATTAAGATTGTCAGTTATCTTATCTAATTACCACATAAATTAATATATAAGAAATATGAGATGGCATGCTGAATCTGAAATTTAAATCTGAGCTGAAACCACAAATTCTCCTGTAAAATATGTCCTTTTCATTTAGTGATTAAAAGAATCTCCAAAGACTAGTATTTACATGTGCTTCCTTATTTAGAATAATTGACTGTGATGTTTTTGATATATTAATTAAACTTCTGGCAAATGTGATATTTCAAGTCAGTGTAAGAGATGTTGTCTAAAAGGAGTTTGAAAATTAGCAAGATTCTTTGTTATTGTCATCATTAGTTTATAATTATCAAACAATAGGTATGGCAGAAATAAAAGTTAATTGTGAATACTTATTTAAAATGCCTAGTTCGTTCACATGACTATAATAAAACAGTAAACTAAGTCGTTAAAGGCCATTTTCCTAATAGTCCATGACATTTATGTCACACTGGAAATTGCTCATCACACCCCTTCAAGGCAGTTCCACAGGAGCAGTATTAGACTTCTTGTAGTGCTTTTATGCTGTTTTGCTCAGCTTGTAATTGCATAAAATGTCAAGAAAGTAAATGCCTCCAAGTAAAATACAATGTATAACCATTCAAGGAATTACATAAAATAAAGGGAACCAGAATGCAAACTGGCTGTTTTCCCCATGTGGATAATAGGTTTGCTTAAGGGCACTGACAGCAGAGACGTATTTCATGTTGTCAAGAGGGCAGAGGTTGTTGAAGCATGTGGCTCACAAAAGAGGAACATGAGGTTTCTGCTTGCTGATTAGCATAACAATAAATATGCAAATCTATACAATTACATGCAGTACATTCCCTTTATTTCAGATGAAATGACAAAATAATTAGCACAAAATATATGATACAATATATTAGCACTGTGTGTGTGTGTGTGTGTGTGTGTGTGTGTATGATTTTGTTTTAATGATTAGACTGAAACCAAGGGCTTTATTCACTACATGCATGTAATTTTCCATTCCTGGGTGATATATTGATGAGAAACTGTTATGGTGTCTCTAGAAAGACTTACCTCTATCAATTAGAAGGATCACATGACACGGAGAGGGCATCTCCACCTATAGGTTCTAGAACTCTCAGCACTCCATTCTGAAGATAAGCCTACCTTGGAGAAGGCTGGCAACTGACTACTGAAAGGAATGGTTTAGACCTCTCTGCTGGCCTGCCCTCGGATCTCTAACAGGTACTCCTCAGCTGTAGCCACTAAGAGCACCTCATGTGAAAATTCACTATGTTCCCTTTTAAAAGGTCCTGCCCATCTCCCATTTCTCTCTTTCTCTCTGTGTCTCTGTCGATCTATCTCTCTCTCCTCTCCTCCCCTCCCCTCTCCACTTCTCTCCTCCTCTCCTCTCCTGTCCTCTTCTTCCCTCCTCTCCTTTCCCCTCCCCTCTCCTATCCTCTCCCACATCCCCCTCTTCTCTTTTACCACTCCTGTTCCCAGAGGCAGGATCCCCTCTCCCTCTTCTGCTTTTCCCAGCCACTTTCCCCCAATAAAAAAAAAAAAACCCTCCACTTAACTCAATTGCATGGGGTCTTTCTCTCCTGTGCTGTTTTTGTTGTTGTTATTATTTTTTTAAATTAGAACAGTTAGAGCAGATAGAAAGACACATAGGGATGTCCATGAGCCATCTGGGATGCCATTTTTCATATATCTTCCAGCCCCAAAGGTCAGGAATTCAACTGCCAAGTATTTAAATTTATTTTCTTCTCCATAATCACTTCATAGTCTCAGTTCTTGTGCTCTAGGGCTCTGACCTGGACGCTGTCACCTTCCCAGTTAGTCTGCTCTATAGGTTTGTGCTGCAGTCCATGCTTTTCAGAAAAGAGCAATTACATTAAAGAGTGCCATGGTAGATTCTGGACCGGGGTTCTTACCTCTATACCCAATTGCTATTTTCTATTCATATTTCTACTCCAATATGAAGGAGTTCATTTACTAATGCCTGCTAATCATCCTTTAGAAAAATAGCTCTTAAATAATTTCACACACAAATATTTAAAAGAATAATCTGTGGTGTTAGCAATTTAACTCTATTTTACTTTTGTTTTATAAATTAATATTAGAGATAAAATAATATTGGTTAATATTGATTATCAACTTGACAGAATATAGAAATTCTCAAGAGATAATCTTCTGGATATGCCTGTGACAGAGATTTCAGATTAAATTATTGAGCAGGAAAGACTCAGCCAAATGTGAGCTCCCACCACCTCATCAGCTGGTATCTTGGATCAAATAAAAAGTAGAAAATGGATTAAGCACCAACCTTTATCTTTTTCTGATTTCTGAATGTGGATGCAATCGAGTATCAGTGAAAGACTCTGGGGCACCTCAGCATTACTGCCCCCCCTTCCTGGGAACCAGGAACCTGGTAATCACCCAAGCGTGCACTGGAGCTTTGGGTACTTTCAGCCCCTGTGTAGTTTTTCTTCAATAGACCCAGACCCTGGAACTGGGGCAAGATGATCTGCAGATGACCTGCAGGTGTTTCTCCTTGCTCAACCAATCCAGCAACCCCCATAGCATTGGTCAATTATAGTTAGCTGACCATTAATTGAGCTAGTCAAAATAGCTGACAAATGATTCCTGGACTTCCCCTTTTGATTCTGTACTACCCCCTTTGACTCTGCAGATTTTTCTTTAAAAGAAGCCTGTAACAAGCATTGGGTGACCTTCTTCTCTTGAGGCTGAAGGGCCCTATTGTGGCAGTAAATAAAAATTTCTCTTGCTTTTGCATCAACTGTGGTGTGAGAGTGGTTTCCTGGGGCGACCCCCTCCTTGGTAAGTGGGCTCTAGGGCCCAACATCAGCTTCACACTCCTGCTGCCATGCCGCCCTTACTATGACAGACTCTACTGACAACTGTGAGCCCAAGCAAGCCCTTTCTTTCCCCAGTTGCTTTTGTCAGATATTTTAAGTAGTAAATATTGTACTCACAAAAGATGTTCTTAATTTCATTATTCATACCAAAACTTCTCTTCATTCGCTTTGGTCTTATTTTACCTCATCATTCATTCCCAGAAAAGCTTTCATAAGGAATAAATATGAGATCAATTTTTTTAGAAAATAAAAGGAGAAAAATCTGTGCATACATATAGAAGTTGAGTTTGTGATGAATTTGCCATGTAATAAGCTTCTCCTAAGTTGGATAAAATATTAGATATTTCTTAGATTCACAATTTTTATTGCTAGCTCTTCTGACTTGGGCTGAGCTTTTCTCCAGTCTTTGCTCACATATG
>PVIU01007402.1:0-76874 GCA_004026605.1 Ondatra zibethicus
CACACACACACACACACACACACACACACACACACACACACACACACACACACACACACACACACACACACACACACACACACACACACACACACACACACACACACACACACACACACACACACACACACACACACACACCCCACAGTCACCAGTGTTTCCATTTTGCATACTTGGTACAGGGCAACATGATAAGGTAAGGAAGGGTTCCTTGAAAGAGCAACAGCTGTCTGTGCCTGAGTTTCCTTTGCAAACAGCTAGGGGGCGCTGATGTTTACTTCCATGAGATGACCCTAAAAGAGGCCAGAAAACATAAATCACAGGACATGCCATGGACAGTTCCCAACATACTCAAATCACGGTTACTGGGGTTTTTTATGGCTAAAGAGGCCCTGATAAGTCACCCAGCCTCAAATACACCAGCTAACGAGATGCATTAGCTAATTAGATAATTGTGAAAAGCAGAGAAGAGAGTTATTTGGTACAGCTACATTGGGAAGAGGAACAAATGAAGAGGTTCAGGGACCCCAAGGTCCACTTTCAGGGACATTTTAATTTTTTTGTTTTAATTATTTTTATATTATGTGAAAGGGTGACCTGCCTGCATGTACCTCTGTGCACCATATGCATGCAGTTCTCGCAGAGGCCAGAAGAGGGCATCAGATCCTCTGGGACTGGAGTTAGAAATGGCTGTGAGCTGTCTTGTGGGTGCTGGTAATTGTCCCCAAGTTCTCTTCAAGAGCAACCAGTGCTCTTAAACACTGAGCCATCTCTCCAGTTTCTGAGGTTTATGCTTAAATAGGGGTCAAGAATTATGCATAGCCAAGAAATCCTGGTCAAGGCGTGCCTGCCTGTTTGTCACTGACCCATCATTGTCCCGTTCAGGGTGGTCTAACAAGTGTTAAGGTAAGGCCCCTCTCCAGCTGGCACCTGGGGCATCAGCCTTTCCTTCCTCCAGTTCTGAGACTTGGGGGGGGTGTGGCTTCCAATTTCCTAGAGATCATTGTTTCTATAACCCCACAGCTGAAGGGAGGTGTCTCTCTTTAGTATACCTTGGCTCCAGCCATGCCAGTGACACAGGGCAGCAGGATCCCAGCTATATGAGGACGCTCCCTGGGAGGGGTAAGGCTTGGGCACGTGTACATGGACACGACAAGGCCATTCTATGTCAAGCTCGAGCCCTAAATGCAAACAATGGCTGGTGTCCTTATAGGAGGAGGGGGCCCAGAAAGGCATGAGGATAGGGCTTAAGGGCATTTGCAATTGTTGTGTGCCAAGGAATCTGGAGTCCGCAGGCACTAGAAATGACAGGAAGGGTTGTTCCTAAGAACCTCGAGAGGGAATGAAGCCCGGCCCACACCTGGATGGTTGGCTTCTGGTCTCCAATGAGCCGGGTTAGAAAGACAGGGGTATTATGGGGACGTGAATGGAAAGGAGCCTCCTCCAGGTGCCTGCTTGAAGGTTCTCTCCAGCTAAAAGGTAAAAATCCCAGCACAATTAGTCACATTTCCTTAAGGCCTTTCTCCCTCCCCAGCTGGAACCTGCAACTTTCTAGGACTCCCACCAGAAACCCCAGTGCAGGAGAAGATCAGCCCTAACCTTGTGCAAGCCTAGGGCCTCCTCGTTTTTCTTCATCAGATCATGACTCCATGCACGTCACCTCCGCAGTCACCCTGTCATCTCACTTGTCAGAAAGAAGGGGGTGGGGATATGCTCAGTTGGTAGTGTGTTTGGTGGCCACCATCACGAAGCCCCGAGTCCAGGTTTCAATACCATAACCCGTGTGTGGTGGTGCACAGCTGTAATCCCAGCACTTGGGAGGTGAAGGCAGGAGGGTTAGAAGTTCAAGGTCCTCTTTGGCTACGTAGAAGGCCACATGAGACCTTGTCTCAGAGAAAGAGGGAAGGGAGGAGAGAGAGAAAGGGAAAGAGAGGGAGGGAAAGGAGGGAGAGAGAGAGAAAGAGAGAGAGGTAAGCCTTTAGCAAGCCTTTGAGATGTAACTTGAGAGTCCCCAAGATGATAAACATGGCTAATGACATGACAGTTAATTGTGTCCCCCTTAAGAAGTTGTATTAGTTACTCCCTGTTGCTGTGGCAACAACACCATGACCAAGGCAACACAGAGAAGACTGTATTTGGCCTATGGTTCCGGAGCGGTAAGAGGGTTCCATTGTGATAGAGCAGTGTGGCAGCCGGCGGCAAGCGTGGCAGCTGGAGCAGGAAGCTGAGAGTTCATGCCTTTAACCGCCAGCAGGAATCAGAGAGAGCAAATTGGAAGGAGGCAAGGCTTTTTAGTTCCCTCCCCAGTGATGTTCGTCCTTCAGGAAGACTGCGCCACCTCAGTCTCCTGGGCTTCAGCCTTTTCTTTCTCCAGTGGCTCAACTTTCCTATTGCTGTGAAGAGACACTAAGGCAATTTACAGAGGAAAGCATTTATTGGAAGCTTACAGTGTCAGAGGGTGAGTCCATGACCATCACGGTGGGGAGCATGGCGGCAGGCAGGCCTGGTGCTGGAGCAGCTGAGAGCTCGCTCTGATCCACAATGACAAAGCAGAGAGTTAACTAGGAATGGTGCCGGCTTTTGAAACCTCAGAGCCCACCTCCAGTGACACACCTCCTCTGACAAGGCCATACCTCCTAATCCTTCCCAAACAGTTCCACCCACTGGGGACCATGTATTCAAACTTATGCACCTATAGGGGGCATTTTCCACAATGCCTCAGTATGAGGTTTCTTGGGAAATTCCACTTCTTTAAGGCCTTCCACTGTTTCACCAGCATGAGGGCCAGGAAGGAGGGACACAGGTGTCTTGGGAGCATTTCCCCTTCTGCCTGGATGGCTACATTACTACCTCATGTGGCTCCAGGATTACACTGTAATTCTTCCTCTTTCCCTCTCCGACTCCTATTCTGGGGCATCCCATAACCGTCTGCTTCTTACACTTCCCTCTCTGGTCTCAGACTCAGCTTCTGGCTTTGCTCCCAACTTCATGGAGGATTTAGCAACACTCGGAGCGCGCTCCCATGCTGGGGATGTAGTTCAGGGTAGAGCGCTTACCTAGCACCTAGTAGGAGGGAGAGGGAGGAGAGCAAGGGAAGAAAGGAGGTGGACAAGAGGGAAGGGTAAGGGAGGGAGTGATGTCTGTCCTAGAACCTTTGCGTTCCCTTCTGTGGGAGACCAGTCCACCCTATAGGGGACTGTCCCTGCTGTGTACAGGACTCTGTCCTCTTACCCATCATTCCCCTCCCTGCCCTGCTGAAACCTATCACTTTCCAAGTGATCTGTTGTTTGCCCACATCAAACAAGTAAGCAAGCCTAAATTCTTCCTTCCATCTCTAAATGGCCAACAGTTTCGTTTTCTTTCTTTCTTTCTTTCTTTCTTTCTTTCTTTCTTTCTTTCTTTCTTTCTTTTTTTCTGAGACAGGGTTTCTCTGTAGCTTTGGGGCCTGTTCTGGAACTAGCTCTTGTAGACCAGGCTGGCCTCAAACTCAGAGATCTGCTTGCCTTTGCCTCCAGAGTGCTGGAATTAAAGGCGGGTGCCACCATCGCCCGACAGTTTCATTTTCTTATTTTGAGTGTGTGTGTCTGCATGTTTGCACTTACATAAGTGTCAGTGTGGAGAACAGAGGTTGAAGTCAGATATCTTCTTGATTGCTCTCCCTCCCTCCCTCTTTCTCTCTCTCTCTTTTCTTCAAGACAGGGTCACTCTGTGTAGTCCTAGCTGTCCTGGAACTTGCTCTGTAGACAACGGTGGCCTTGAACTCAGAGATCCTCCTGCCTCTGCATCCCTACTGCTGGGATTAAAGGTGTGCATCACCACCACCTGGCTCCATTTATTTTTTAAGATAGTCTCTGGTTTAACCTGGGTCTCATCCATTTAGCCAGGCTGGCTGGCCAGTGAGCTCCAGGAATTTCCCACCTGCCCACCCCACCCTGCTCCGTTTCTGCCTCTCTAGTGCTGGAATCGCAGGTTCACACCACGTTTTCTGGCTTTTATGTGGGTGTGATGATGCAGACTCAAATCCTCCCTTTACTGGCTGATCCAGCAGCACCTCTCCCTTTATCTGTTTATTTATCTATTTATTTATTTTGGTAACAAGGTCTTGCACAGCCCAGGTTATCCTCATCCTCAAACTTTCTGTGTGGCTGAGGATGGATGATCTTGAACTCTTGATTTTCGTGCCTCTTCCTCCCACATGCTGGGATTAGGGGTCTGATGTGGCACCATACATGGCTACTCTCTCTAGTCTGTTTTTGGCCAAATGCCCCCTTCCTAACTAGCCACTCCAAACACTTGAGGACAGCTGCAAGCCACTCCCCCATTCTCACTGCCTCTGCATCTCCTTGAGCCTGTTCATTCCCTTGGCATCACTTCTTAGTATCATCTGCAGGTCGTTACATCGTCAGCGCCAAAAGCAGGCGACGGTCTCATTTCATGCTGGATACACCAATGCTACGCTCTATGTGTAATGCACCTGAGTGACTTTGACTATGAAATGTCCCAGACCTTTCAGCAAGGATGATGTTAAACCAGATGTGGTGTTGTGTGCCTGTAATCCCCAGCACTGGGGAAGGGGAGACAGGAAGATAGGGAGGTCAAGGTCATCCTTTGTTACAGCGTGAGTTCAGGTCAGCCTGGGCTACAGAAGACCCTGTCTCCAAACTACTACCCCCCAACACACACACACACACACACACACACACACACACACACACACAGAGAGAGAGAGAGAGAGAGAGAGAGAGAGAGAGAGAGAGAGAGAGAGAGAGAGAGATACTGGATGGAGAGATGGAGAGATGACCCTAGTGGTTAAGAGCACTGGCTGCTCTTGCAGAGGACTTGGGTCCAATTCCCAGTCCAGCAACCATATGGTGGCTCACAAACTTCTATAATTCCAGTTCCAGGGGACCTAACACTCTTTTGGTCTTTACAGGCACCAGGTACACATATAGAACACAGGCACACAGGACACAGGCACACATGCAGGGGAAATACTCATACACATAAATACATAAATCTAGACCAAAACAAAACGAAATCCCATAAAAGGAGGGAGACGTTCCCAACGCCTGCTCCAACAAAAGCCTCTCCCAGCTTTTCTTAGGTGTCTCTTAGGGAAAGGCTCAAAACCGGATCTGTCTGGCTATTCCCCCAGCACAGCTGGCCATCTGTCTACCACCATCTAGCCACAATCCTGAGCATCCTGTTGCCAGCTTGCTGACTCTCCTAGGCAGTTGCCCAGTCTTTTTGTTTCAGGTGGAGTTTTGTTGGCCTGGAACTCACCTAGATCCTCCTGCCTCAGCCTCCTGAGCGCCCAGATTGCAGGTGCATGCTGCCACCCCTAGCGAGGTCAAACAGTCTTACTAGGTATCTTTGATTTTCCTTCCTTCTCAATTTCCCTGACCTCTGTTGCTGCCTGCCATTTTTCTCATCCATCCATTACCAGGCTTGACTCTGCTCAGCTTCAGAGACTGGGTGACTTCAGGACGGCGATGGCTGTAGACACTGGTTGGTCATCTTCCGATATGCAAAACTGATGCTCACCACTATTTAAATCCATGTGATTGCCAGGTGGTGATGGTGGTTCACACCTTTAATCCCAGCACTTGGAGGGCAGAGGCAGGCGGATCTCTGTGAGTTTGAGGCCACTCCGGTCTACAAAGTGAGTTTCAGTATAGCGAAAGCTACACAGAGAAACCCTGTCTTGAAAACAAAACAAACAAACAACAACAAAACAAACCCGTGCAGTCCTGTGGTCAGTCAGACCCTTCAGGGTGCTTTTTCCACTCTAGTGTCTTCGTCCACTTCCCCTTTGTCTCTTGGGGACCCTTTCAGGCTACCCCAAGGGACTCAGAGGCATAGAATGGAACTTCCTGCTGTTCACCTTTTGGGATTGTACTTTGTGCTTCCTAGGAAGCTCTTGCCCCCCTGGGAGGTTCTTGCTCTGGTCCCTAGGGTCACTCCCCATGGCTTCTACTCTAGACATTGAGCCCCAGAGTCCTAGGATGCCCCGGCTCATTGCTTCCTGTGGCTGTTCCTTTTCCTTCACTTCTGCATTTTTCATTTTACTCTCTTGACTCCCTATCTGATTTTTCATTTTACTCTCTTGACTCCCTATCTGATGCTGTTTTGTGTCCCCATTCAGGGTCATCTTTGTCCCCTCAGGCATGCATGTGGCCCTAGCATGTGCACATTCATGGGCGGCTGTATGAGGGTTCTGTTGGTGAATGGCGTTCTTCAAGGCTACACTGGGAAATCACAGAGCACCCCCCCCCAACTCCAGCACTCATGGGATGGAACCCTTACGTAGAAGCGTTCCTAGGTTTTCTGTGGGGTTTGATCAGCAAACACAGGCCTGTGAGAAAAGGAAATTGACTTTTAAGTTGAAGTCTACCAATGTATATGGTGTCTGATAGGAAAGCCATCCAAAGGCAGGGACAATAAATAAGGAGTGTCTCAGGCTGACCGGATAGCTCAGTGGGTGAAGGCATTTGCTAAGCAAGCCTGGGGGCCTGAGTTTAGTCCCTGGAACACACATAAAAGTAAAAGGAAAGAAGTGTCCACAGCTAGTCCTTTGATCTTTGACTGACATACATATACCATGGGGCATGCATCATTCACACAACAATAATGAATATAGATTTTTTTTTTTTTAATGAAGCAAAGTCACCATACGGGAGGTCACAGTGGAGCAGCCTGGGATGAACTCACTTCTCATGATGATAGCCTGCATCCCAGGCTCCTCTGGAGAGGGGTTACACTGCTCAAGCCTTTGGTCTCTAACTGCCACCCCCCCCCCGTCACCCAAGCATCAGCCCTGCTTCTTCCAAAGCTCTTAGCCATGCTCCATCAGCCAAATTCTTCTGTTGTCAAGACACAGTCTCAAGTAGCTTAGGCTGGCTCTGGGCTTGCTGTTTAGCCAGGGGTGGCCTTGGAAGTTTTGACCCTCCAGCCTCCACCTCTAGAGTGAGGGGATTAGAGGCTTGGTCTATCTTGCCTGGTTAATGCAGTGCTGGGGATGGATCCCAGGGCTTCGTGTGCGCTAGGTGAGTGCTCTATGAGTGACACATCCAGCCGCATTGGGTTTCTTTGGAGACAGACAGAGAGATGACTCTAAACTCCCAATTCTCCACCAGACGGACAGACAGACAGACAGACAGACAGACACACACACACACACCCCTTCATTTTTTATTTAGTTATTTATTTTGGGTTTTTTCGAGACAGCGTTTCTCTGTAGCTTTGGAGCCTGTCCTGGAACTAGCTCTTGTAGACCAGGCTGGCCTCGAACTCACAGAGATCCGCCTGCCTCTGCCTCCCAAGTGCTGGGATTAAAGGCGTGTGCTAGCACTGCCTGGCTCACATCTTCATTCTTGTCTTTGATGTTCTCTGTCTGTCTGTCTGTCTGTCTCTCTCTGCCTTCTTCAAGACAGTTTCTCTGTGTATCTCTGGTTGTCCTGAAACTCACTCTATAGACCAGGCTGGCCTCGAACTCACAAAGATCTGCCTGCTTCTGCCTCCGGAATACTGGGATTAAAGGTGAGCACCACCACTGCCCAACCTTGATGTCCTCTCTGTTAGGGATTGGCCGGCCTCTCAGCTCTCATGAGATGATGGGTGAAATGACCCATACAGAACAGGGAGGGAAGTGGGAACGGGCTTGGAAGAACTCAACATGTTATACGGGGATGCGAGTTTCTTCTGAGTTCCCCAGATGTGGATCCTGTGTGCACACAGCGCCCGGAACAGGCCTGGCAAGATGTGCTCAGTGGTCCAAGAGTGGCAAGTCTGTTACAGGGGGAACCAGCCGCTCTCTGAGGCCTGCTCCAGGGGAAGGACTCCTCACTGGTGCCATAACTGGGTCAAAGCCATGGATAGAGATGTCAGAGGTCCTAAGCGGAGAAGCTCCCTCTGTTAATTTGCTAACATAAAAGTAATTAAAGTGTAGCAGCACAGGTTTCTAGTCCCATTCTGGGCAGATTACAGCAGTATCACAAGTCTGAAATAAATAAATACAAACTGAATCTCTGAGAAGTTGTAGTTATCCCAACCGTGGATCCAAACACGGATCACATAAAAAGGACAGGAAGTGGGAAGTGTTGCCAAAGCAAGACCCTGGAAACACACAGCAAATGGGAAGGGTTCTAAGTGTTCCAATATCCCTTTTTGGTTTGGTTGGTTTTGAAGACGTGGTCTCCTTGATGCTTGGTCTCACTAGCTCAGGCTGGCCTTGAACTTGCTGTGTAGTAGAGGGCGTCACTGAACTTCTGATTCTCTTGTGTCATCTCCCAGGTGCTGGGATTACAGGCATGCACCATCACACCTGGTTTATGTAGTGCTGGAAATGGAACCCACGGCTTCATTCATGCTAGGCAAGCACTCTGTCAACTAAGGTATAGGCACAGCTCCCAATCTGCCTTGCTAACCAACCAACCAAGTACCATGCTTGGGAATACTTCACCTACAGGACTGCACCCGGCCATGTAGAGAGACTGCACGGGCCTGCGTCAGGCCACTGTCCTCTTCTAGGGATCCACGTTTCCACTTAAACCCAGCATGCACCTGGGCACGTTGCCAAAAAAGATTAGAGAACCTGAAGGACGCATAGTTTAGGGTGCTTCCAAACGGGGCAGTTATTTCTAGTTAGTGACCACAGCCCCTGAAAATGACTTAATTAATCAAAATGGGAGAGGAAGAACGCTCTGCGATTGAGTAGGCTTTAGTGGGCGTGTAATCAGGTGAGCTCCCACCTCCACCCGAGAGTATGTAGGCAGTGTAGCTACACTGCAGGGGCGTGACTTGGGTGGGGCTCACCTGGCCCCTCCCCGTGGGTGGTGACCCGGGCGCTGGGTCGGGGGTGGCGAGGAGAATTTGGGGGTTTAAAATAGTGATCAGGAACCGGCAACGTTGCCCAGACTTTGGGAGGCAGAGGCCTGAGCTTCATAGTCGTGAGGTCGGGACCAGCCTGGGAAGCATGAGCCCACGTCCAAAGGAAAAAAAAAAAAAAGGGCTGGGGGCGGCGGCGGCGAGGTGGCCCAGTGGGTGAAGGCCAGTGTGCCTGCCGCTGAACAGCCTATCTATTCCAGGACCCATACGGTGGAAAGCTATGGAAAGCAGGAACCCACTCTCGAAAGTTATTCTCTGACTTCCAAATGCGTGTCCACTCTTAAACACACACACACAAACACCCAAATAAATGTAACCAATATTTTTTTAAAACAAACATTTAAAAATGATCAGGATCTTATTGGGTATCCAGCCGTGGCAGGGTGTCAGAACTGCTCTGGAAGCCCAAGCTCCTACAAGGGGGGCGGGACTGAACGAGGACAACACCCCACCGCCCGCCGCCGCGCGAGGCGTCTTTAAGACTCCCTCCCCCAAACCCCGCCCACATCCCCGCCCCACTCCGCCCACGTGACCCCGGTCTTGTGACCGGCAGGAGGGC
Source organism: Ondatra zibethicus (assembly GCA_004026605.1). Taxonomy (NCBI): domain Eukaryota; kingdom Metazoa; phylum Chordata; class Mammalia; order Rodentia; family Cricetidae; genus Ondatra; species Ondatra zibethicus. Next base: position 9,446 of record PVIU01007402.1, read on the forward strand.
GGGGAACCCTTGGCGCGCCCGCCCCGCCCGGCGCGCGCCTCACTGGGCCGAGCTGCTCGGGACACCGCCGTCTCTGCTCCCTCCGCCATCCCCGCCGGGCCGAAGGAAGCGAGCCGGGCCGGAGCTGGCGGGCGCGCGGCCCCGGGGGCCGCCATGGACCACAAGCCCCTGTTGCAGGAGCGCCCGCCCGCCTACAACCTGGAGGCCGGCCAGGGCGACTACGCGTGCGGCCCGCACGGTTACGGGGCTATCCCCACCGCGCCCCCGCCGCCGCCCTACCCCTACCTCGTCACAGGTGGGCCCGCGGCTCGGCGGGGTCCCCGAGCGGCCTGCTGGCTGAGCCGCGCGCTGTCCCGGCGCGGGCCTGCAGGGGCAGCTGCTGCCCGGAGCGCCCTGCCCGGCCAGGCCCTGCCCGGGTGGCGGTGAACTTTGTGTCGGAGGGTTTGCACTTGGCTTCTAGAGCCCACCCGCAGGCGCGCTCGGCCCAGCTGGAGGCGGGGAGGACGGGGGCTTAGGGGGAGGGAGGAGGAGGAGGGCCGAGATCGCCCGGTGCTGATCTGCGCTCCGCTCCTACAGGGATCCCCACCAGCCACCCCCGGGTCTATAACATTCACAGTCGAACGGTCACCCGGTATCCTGCCAACTCCATCGTCGTGGTCGGAGGCTGCCCGGTCTGCAGGTAAGTCCTTAGCCTGGGGGTGGCGGAGGACGCACGTGCCGGGATCTTGCGAAAGGCCAGCGGGGGTGGGATGGGGTGGGGTCACAGCCGGGATCCCGTCTGCGAGGGAGTCCCGCAGGGGAGGGACTGCAGTGGGAGAAGGTGGGGTCACATACCCCTGGCTCTGAATTTACTTTATGCGGCAAAAGAATGGGTTCCCTTTTCCTGTGGGGAGTTGAGTGCATTTGGGAGGCATGGCACCCCGAGTGCGTGGGACGCAGGAATGTTAACAATGGAGGCTGATGGTCTTTCCTCCCTGGTTCTGGGATCCGCTGCGAACCAAGGTTTATTTTGGTTTTTCCTCCAATTTCCGCCAGTGTACTGTTACAGTTGAATCCTATTAAGGAGGTGTTGGGACTTGAGTCCGCTGGCCAGTATGCCTAAGGACTAAGGAGAGCCAAGTAGCTAGGCTGAGAGGGTGCAGAATGCAGACCAGGACTTAACAACTCCGGGCCAGCAGCTGGCCCAGGAGGAAACTCGGTGCTTCTTTGTTCCGGCCTGGAGGGTTTTTTTTTTTGTTTTTTGTTTTTTCCCATATCCTCACACTGGAGTGGACAGAAACTTTGTGAGGACTTTATGTAAGGCGAGAGATGCAGCCAGGCTCGTTGGAGGTCGGCATTGAGGAATCGGCTTCCAAGTAAGACTTGGCCTCTCCCTCAGATGCGCAGGGCAGGGCTTCAGCCTTTGTCTGGGAGGAGGAAGTTCAAGTCTACGAGGGACGGGATTAAGAAACCCTTGTTTGGACTTAGACTTCATTTCAAAAGTGTGTTTCAGAGGCGGAGAGTGGAGCCATGGGGAAGTTAATGATTTTAGAAACTCGAGAGTGGCTTCACCAGATGACTGAGGGTGGAAGACACTGGACCTACCCTCAGAGCTGATCATGTGCCTGGGGAAGGAGAGGGCAGGCTGGTTAGAGTCCTCATTCGGGGACCCAAGTGCAAACTGAAGGTGGGGTGGCTGCCTGGCACTGTTGATGGGGTCATTAACCCGGCTGACTTTTGGCTTTTAGAGCTGGTGGAGGAGAGGGTCAACGGAGTAGGAATCAGTTGTTCCCTCCAACTGTAGGTGGGCACCCTGGTAGTTTAGTCTTGCTGGCTGCCCCCAGAGGCCAGTTGTCTGCCAGAGTTCCACCTTTGGGCTTGAGGCATACCAGGTAGACAAGAGGAAGCACGCATGGACCGGGAGATGCTTCTAGTTTGTTGAGTAAGGGAATCAATATGGGGTCCCTGTGCAGAGAGCCATTGGGAATAGTGGGGAGATGCATGAAGGTGGGAAATGGGAAGTCTTCCTGTTGGTGTTGAGGCTAGTCCCTGGGGGTCTCAGAGCCCTAAGGATGGGGCAAATATTAGATGGTCGCTCAAGTTTAAGGAGGTGTTCGGCTGGCTGGCAGAGGGAAGGCGAATGGGGAGAGGCGTGGCAGTGGAGGGGCCTCTCTAGGATTTCATGTCTGTGCTTTGTCCAGCGACCAGCTGGATGAGGAACTGGATCCAGATCCTGGCTTTACCACGTGCAGCTGTTTTTTTTCTCCCTCAGTGGACAGGGGTGTTCCCATGAGGCTCTTCTTGGCCCAGATGTCTGAGCTTGGAGAAGGGGAGCGGGGAGATGAGCAGCAGGGCAGTATGGCTGCTAGAGCCAGGGCAATCCAAACGCGAGAACTGTGGAGTACGCAGCTGCAGGCTGGGTTCCTGTTGGGCAGAGAGCACTTCCCTGGGACATGAGTTGTGTTCTGCGGGCTCGTGGGGCTCTTCAGCCCTGCAGAGTGTGGGGCAAGGTCGGGCTGTGTGCACTGCCCTCTCAGGAAGGTCTTGGGCTCTTGTGGGTGCTCTCTTCTTTGGGAATTGGGATCTCCTGTTGTGCCTGTGGGTGGAGGCACCCAGCATGAAGGAAGCTGGGTTCTCTGAGGACAAGTTTGGGGGTGCCCGATCCTTAAAGTAGTGACCACTCTTGGATCTTCCCAGGCCACTTGCGTCCTGGGAGGAACAGGTTATTATATATCCCTGGAATCCCTGCAGGCTGCTCATAGTACCCTCTGCTGCTAGCCCCTGGCTCTCATTACAAAAGCAGGCATGCAGGGAGTGGGGGCTCCCTCTCCTGAGCAGGGGGCCAGAGGTCAGCAGGATGGGCAACACAGGATGGGGTGGCCGGCTTTGCCTTTGCTTTAGGGAGAAAGTGTGTGTGTTCCTGGGATTGGGACATCCAGGCTGTAAAGGTTGAGTCTGCTCCTGCGTAGCTTGTTAGGGCAGAGAGAGAGGACACATCTCTTGTGACCAAGCTTTCTTTCTTCCAGATGTAGCTTGCCAGGCCCTGTCCCTTCCCTCCCTAGTGGCTTGGCAGGAATTCGTTCAAGTCACACGTCTGTGATTCCCTCTGAGTGAGACTTGGCATAAGAAGCTGGTGTCGCTTGTCACTTTGCCATTCTGTCTGAGTTGCAGTTAAGCAGCCTGACTCCATCTTCCCTTTATAGACATTTGCCAGAAGTGATTCTCTCATCCCTATCTGGGCTGCTTCCAGCCCTCCTAGGTTTTCCTGCCCCACCTGCAGCAAACAATGTATCTACAAAGGTCCTGCCTCTCTTGAGGCAGGCGCCTTTCCACTCCAAGGGCTGGGGTTGTCCCTAGATGCAGGTAGGTGAAGCTGATGAGCCTGCCCTGGGAGTGCTGGTCACAACGGGAGCAGGCATGCACAGGGTGAGTGGCAGGGCTGTGAGTGCAGAGCCCATCAGGAACAGACTCCTCGTGCATACTGGCTGAGCAGGAAGAAATCCAGGGGAGGGTGGAGTCTGGATACAGCCCTGGGTATAAGGGCAGCTGATATGAAAGCTCCTGTGGGCTGATGTGGGTTTGGGTGTTGTAGAGAACATGGGGTGGCAGAGAATCTGGAGAAGACGGGGTAGCGGCCATCTTGGGTTTCTAATAATAGTGGGTGGTGGAAGGCCTGCTCTGCCCCACCTGTGGCTGAGGAAGGAGGTGAAGAGGCTGGCCAAGCCTGACAGGAGGTGGAGGCTGGTGTCCTGGCTGAGTGCTGGACAAGGTATAAAGTCTGAAGGAGACCCGCTTTGTCTCCCAGTCCTCTCTGGGGCCTACCAGCTCTGGCAGTGTGGATGGTACAAATCTGAGTCTTGAGAGCCCGAGGGAACCTGCCCTAGCCCTCTTTTTCCCCACTGTGAACACTCGAGGCTATGCCCGACAGTTGGGCTTTTGAGGCCTGTGCCCAGGTGGCAGGATATTTTGGGGGAGGTCCTGGTGAACTGCCCACATCAGGGTGGTGCTCTCTGCCATGTGGGGATGCTCTCTGGAGTGGAGACTGTTGTCTGGTGGCTCTGTTGGGAGCTTTCACTTCCTTCAGTCAGTAGCTGGTGGAGGAAACCTTTGCATCCCTTTTCCTGGGGATGTTGTCCTTCCAGTTCTAGGAATGTTGCAGGTGGCTCCCAGGGCTGGATGGTGCCTCGGGGCTACTGGGCTTTGGGAGTTTTACTTGAACATCTCAGGGCTCAAGCCAGTACCCAGGAAACCTGACTGTGCTTGGATCCCTGCCACACTTCCACAGCTGTGTGACCTCAGGTGCAGCTCTGACCTCAGCAACCTGTAAGATGGGCCAGGTTGTACCTGTGGAGTGAGGTGGAGTGCGTTAAGGACACAGGAGAGGGGTCAGGGTAGCCCTTTCTTGCTAGGTACCTGGCCCTTGGGACCCTCCAGGGTTGCATGTCCTCCTGCAGCTCAGGGCTCCCTCCCTCCTCTGTCCACTTCCCTCCTGCGGCCAACCTATCTGGCAGGTGTCAGGGTTGAGTGGCCCCTTGTTTGTGGAGGCTCCAGTTAGGGGTTAAAGAAGTAAAGGCTTTCAAAGTTAGTTATTTTCCTAATTCGCTGTGCTATTTCCTCCCTTTTCCATGTGACTGGTTATGGGTGGGGGAGGGGCGGTCCAGGTGCTGCCAGGAGGCCTGGCTTGGATTCTGAGCCAATTGAAACTTGTCCTGGTAGAGCTTTTTGGAGGTTGTAGAGGAGAGAAGGTGAGGCTGTTGGGGACAGGCAAGCTAGAAGGCAGCAGCTATTCTTTTGGGCAGGGTCTTCACTTCGTGCTATTGCCACCTCAGGAGCCTGTAGCATTTTGCCGAATATAGGTTGGCTTAGAGGCTATACTGTGTTTCTGGAGTCAGGTGTTGGCTTTTAGAACTAAAATTTTTGCCAATGTTCTCTTTGAGATCTGGGGCAGAACTGAAGTTAGAATGTTAGTATTTTTGCAGTAAGACATGAATCTTCCTGTTAAGTGGATATAGTAAGACTATAAATAGGCTGGGCAGTGGTGCACACCTTTAATCCCAGCATTTGCGAGGCAGAGGCAGGTGAATCTCTGTGAATTTGAGGTCTACATAAAGAGTCAGGGCTATATGAGAGCAAACAACAAAACAGAATAAATTACTTCATGCATTCAGGTCAGCTGCATCCAGGTTGGGCTTGCTCCTGCTTTAGGAAAAGGTCTGCTTCCAGAGCTTTGGTCATTTGGAATTGTGGGTTGAGGGCATGGGGTCTTGGGGCGTGTGCTCTCTTGCTCACAGCTAAACATAGAGGGCTGGGACAGGCCTCTCTTCCCCATTCCTCTAGTCAGTAGAAGCCTGCTTAGAATTTGGGTTCAAGTTGTTTTTTTGTGGGATGAAGATACGTGAGTCTCCAGTCAAGACTCTTGGTTGCTGGCAGATGTTAAAAAAAAAAATCCTTAGGTGACTGGTCCCCACATGGTGTGACTGAAGGAACATCCTCACTTTTCCTAGAGACATAGCTGAGCACCTCAGAGCAAGCTGAGGGGAAGGCTCCCTAGGGAGCATGAGGTTCTCAGTAGTACCAAGTCTGGCACTCCTGACTATGGGGTTAGCAGAAGGTGGCATTGCTTCCCAGCTCTGAGCCTCTGACAAAGTGTGGGGCTTGCAGGGACTCCCAGGTATGTGAAGACTAATGCTTTGAGTTTTCCCAGTGCCTGGAGGCCCAACAGCCACAGGTTAGCTGGATTTGCTGTGCATCTCTCTTGCTGGTGAAGTTATGAGCATAGTTAAAGCATTTCAGAAGATGAGAGGGGTTTTGAGTCAAGACACTGGGCCTGGCTACTTTTGGTAATAGCACATCAGGCAGTATGAGCCATGACGGAGTGCTCAAAGGAGTGACCTGCCATCCTGGCTCCTACTTCTACATCCGAGACACTGGCTTTTGGTCTGGATGGAGCATTAAGAGGAAGGGACAACAGGTTTGGGGGTATGCTGCCACTCTAGGAGGCTTACCCCAAAATACAGCAGTAACTTATAGATGGGACACTCATGTAGATGAGATGCAGGGCAACATGAAGAGCCCACCGCAACCCCTTACACCCTGGCATAATCTTACAGTGCCCCAGCCACTGGCATCTTCTGAGCTCTGCACCTCCCTTGGGAGTAACTTGGCAGGTGCCCCTGTCTCTTTTCTTGAGTATTGAAGGTCTTGAGGCCCCTGGTTTCTTTCAGAGCTCCTGGTGACCCAGTCAGAAAGCAAGATTTGCTTCCTGTGACCCAATGCTCTTTTGTGGGAATTTTCTTTCCTTTCCCTTCTTAACCTTTTGAGACGTGTTACGTAGCTCAGGCTGGCCTCTAACTTGCTGTGTAACTGAGGATAACCTTGGACTTCCGATCCTCCTGCCTTTACCTCCTGAGTGCTGGGATTATGAACACACACAACTATACCCAATTTCATGATATATTTTCTAACTGGAATATGCAGACCAGTATTTCTTGGAACTTTACCTAGCTATTGGACAGTTGTGAAGGTACTAGGAAAAATAGAAGAACGAGACCCAGACAGAAATGCCCTTAATGGGTCAGGACCATATGGCCGTCTACCAGCCAGAACATGTCTAGGCCCAGGGCCCTAGTCACCTGTGCCTGGGGACAGCTGCTGTCAGAGGGCAGCACAGCAGCCTCAGGTAGTTTTCAGCTGGGCCTTTCGCCAGTTTCACCATTGGTTACAGAGGGCCTTGCAGCAGCATTCTGGTGGTGAAGACCTGCCCAGTCTTTGGATAGGCTAAGGAAGTGTGGTGACCTTGTGATAGTTAGGAAGGGACACTTTTATAAGAGTCATATGAGGGATAGACCTTGGTGGCACAGAACTTGGGAGGTGGAGGGAGGAGGTTTGGAAGTTCAAAGTCATCCTCAGTTATATAAGGAGTTTCAGAGACCCTGTTTTAATGCCCCCACCCCCAAATTACACAAGAGGTAGCTTTGCTGACATAAATGCAGACATATCCTGATTCATGCTGCCTTAGAACAGGGTTTGGTTTCCCCTGTGCTCTGGGCCAGCCCATCAGCAGCAGTGTTAACTAGCTCAAGGGTATTGGAAGCTCTGAACTAGTTGGAATGGAAAGCTCCCAGAAGTGGAGAGAAGGTTGTTTTCCAAACCTGCCTGTCCACAGCTCCTTACCTGCAGAGCTTCTCAGGGCTCAGGTGCTGTGTGCAAAGTGCGTTGGGGCTTACTGTCCGCCATACGTTCGTTTCTGGGGGCTTCTCCTGATAGATGGGGAGGCTGGCATGGAGTTTGCCCTGTCTTCTAAGCAGTTGAAAACAAGATTCTCAGAGTATCTGGATTTGTCATGGCCCTAGGAAGTCCCAGAGCTGGGACCCTACCCATTACACCTGGTGAAGCCCTCAATTTTGGCTCTCATCCGTTTGGTCTTTTGTTTAAGCTGTCACTTTCCTGCTCTCTCCATGAGTAGTGAAAGGAGTAGCCAGTGTGGTCTAAAGGACAGTTTGCTGTGTCTAAAACCATGGGGAGGGATAAGAGGATGCTGGGAGGGACTTGTAGCTAACTCCTCCACCCCCCATTCCTACCCAGTGGGAACAGTAGGCAGGGTCAGCCAGGCAGCTTGATAGCCCTGATGAACCCAGTGATGTTTGCAGCTCCCATATCACCAGACAGTGTCTCTTCAGCAGCCCCCCTCTTCGTTATCTTGGTCTTGGCTTAATTCCTTCTCTGTCCTAGCAGTGTGCACTGCTCATGGGCTTGTGCCTGGAGCACTGGTTGGGGGTCCCTGTTGGGAGAAGCACGTGGGAGTCTGTAGAAGTGAGACTTGGTGTGTAGAACTTTTCAGAGGAGCCTTTGGAGCTCTGCTTCTCACCTTTGGGAATGGAGAGAAGACCCTTGAGCTACCTGTGGTGACAAAGACCTGGAATCCTATTAGGCTGAGGCAGGAGGAGCCAGAGTTTCAGGCCAGTCTGGGTCATGAGGAGAAAAGGTGACATGTGACTGAGACAGCATTAGGTCACTGGACCTGTTTTCATGCTTGATACATGTTTTTCATGATGTCCCTTTGTCTTTTCTGTTTCACAGTCTGCATGTTGGAAGTGGACTTTTTTTTTTAAGGATTTATTGATTTTTATGTGCATTGGTATTTTTTTTACCTGCATGTACATCTGTGTGAAGGTGTTGGATCCCCTGGAACTGGATTTATGGACAGTTGTGAACTGCCATGTGGATGCTGGGACTTGAGCCCAGGTCCTTTAGAGGAGGAGCCAGTGCTCTTACCATTGAGCCATCTCCTCAGCCCCGTAGACTTACAGCTGACCTGAGTCTGGTCTTTACACCAACCAAATGATCACTTTTAACAGTGTCCCTCAGAGGATAGCAAAGAGACCTAAAGCATTTCAGCACTGGAGAAACACTCTGGGTCTGGGGACAGGGCACTTGGCTACTCAGGAGGCTCTGGCTGGCTTCTGTTCCCAGCACAGCAGATTCTAGGGTAGGTTTCATTTTCGGGGTGTCTTATTTTCCAGAGGTGTAGACTCATTTGCTTCACTCTTGTTTTCCTGTTGTATCATGAAGGCAGAAGTCAGGGGACAACTTCATGGAGTTGGTTCTCTCCCTCCACCTTTATGTGGGTCCCAGGGATTGAGGGGATCGAACTTAGGTCATCAGGTTTTTGTGGCAAGAGCCTTTACAGCTGAGCCATCTCACCAGCTCTAGCTCACCCTTTTTTGTAAGACTGTGACTAATGGAAAGTTCTTGTCTTTAGGTGATACCTTTCATTGTATTCTTTGAATTTGCCCAGGATGCCCTCAGTAGCAGTGGCAGTTTATACTGGCTCCAGCCAGTTCTGTGCAGTCCAGCCCTGGGCTGTCACTGGGTGTGTGTGCGCCATTCCCAGCACATTCCCCTTGCAAGTCAGGCAGGTACCCAGTGTAGACTGTGTGTGTGTGTGGGGGGGGTGACGTCCCATGGGTTATCAGGCTTGGGGTCCTAACTTGGTGCTTCTCTCTGCAGGGTTGGTGTCCTGGAGTACTGCTTCACCTGCCTGGGCATCTTCTTGGCCATTGTCCTGTTTCCTTTTGGGTTCATCTGCTGCTTTGCATTGAGGAAGCGAAGATGCCCCAACTGTGGAGCAGTCTTTACTTAAAGGGAACAACACACCCAGTTTTCCTACATTCAGCTATCTTTTCTAATGTAAATGTTGTGTACAATAGTTTTATTTGATTAAGCTTCAGGACTGTTTTGTAAAGTGTGGTGGGATAGACTTGGCATTTGTGCGCTGACTCGCAGAGGTGGAAGAAGGCAGCAAACTGCTTCCGAGGTTAAGGATAACTCAAGAAAGCACTGCTTCTATTTTTTGCAGTCTTCAATTTGAGAATGGTGAGAGATACTGTTTTAAATAAATGAGATTCATACCATTGTGTAGCTTGTTCTGCTTGCCCAGTGTTTTTACACACTGCCCCTCTGTGAAGTCCTGCTATGGGAAAATGTCACACTTGCAAAGGCCACCTGTGGCTATCTTCTAGTCCTTAGGTATCACTTATGGCTCAGAACATGTGTTTCAGACTCTCCTTTATTTTCAGCATGAAACAAATAGTTAGTCACCTTGGTGTTTGCAGAGCTGGGGCGTGAGTCCCAAGGTAAGTGACCCTGTGAGGGAGAGCACACCTCAGCAGGCATTTCTGTATGTGTGTGACAGAGGAAGGGTGTGAGTTCTCAGTGTACTTCCCCTTCAAATATCCAAAAGCCACACTTGGCTTGTTCTCTGTCAGTGAAAACACAGGGCTTTTTACCTTAACCTTGACATATGTGTTGATCACAGGGACAGTGTTCCCCATCAGGCTGGGATACCTGCCTAACAGAGATACTACAGGGCATGACCTCAACTTTGTGATCTAGGGAGGGTGTTGGCAAGGGCAGGCCCAACCACTTGCCCTTCATGGGGGCCAGCAGGTTTGTCCTTCCACGTGAGCCTGGCACTGCTTGGTCCAGCTGGAAAGACTGAAGTTTCATATATACAAACCCAATTTCCAGCTTGGGAAAAATGATTTCTATGAGATTCAAGAATCTGGTAAGCAGCAAGCTCCTGTCCATAGTGACTTGCCTGGATGTGGATTTTAATTGCCATTCCAGAATAGGTCTACATCTTGGGCAGGTAGGGACAGACTCTTGATCCTGGGCTCAGGACTTTGTGCAGTGGTCTGAACTGTTGGTCTCAGCCAGAAGTCTTGAGTGTGGGACAGTGTCAGGCTGTAATAGTGCCCTGGCCCTCCTGACCACTGGTTACCAGGTTTCAGAAGTGCCGTTTACAGGCCAGTACTTGATTGAAAAATGGAGAAACTTGACCCTCAGATGTGTCACCAAGCTTTAAAGATGTACACAGACCCTTGCTGTTACCCACTGAACTTAGTAGCTCCTGGAGATAATTTTACAAGTGCTAATGAGGTGGGCAGACTATCTCAGCATTCTGCAGCAATTGAGTTGCAGTTGAGGTCAGAATTCTCAATTGTTACACATTTGTTTAATCAAAAAGGTTAAAATTGGGTCATTTAAAAATTATATTTAATATAGCTTTATAATTTATATTGCTTACTATATTTGCATGCTCTGATGCAAACTTACATATTTTCTTTAGATGAGCATCATAATGCACAGGCTTTATAAAATAAAGCTCTGGTCTTTTTGCATTCAGCTACAGAAAGCCAGGCACAGAAGCATAGATAAGACTATTCCTTATTCTGGCTATTTCCTTAAAAATAAAAATTAAAAGAACTTGAACCAAATTTACTGCTTTTTGAATAGAAAAGGAAGGAAATATTTCAAATGACTGATCTGCTTACTAAGCTACTCATTTACCTTAAAGACAAAAAGTGTAAACCCAGTTCTGTTAAACTGAGAAAATACATTGATTTGCCCAAGTGGGCTCCGTTGAAATCAGGCATCCTCTGAAACTTCGACAGTGCCTGCACCCATTCGTCTTGCAGGTGAGAACTCAGGTAGAAGGACTAGCAGGATCTTTCCCATCTTCATCGAATGATTGGTGCTGATCGGTCATTTGTCACTGTTGGCCGGAGTTTCACAGTAGCAAAGGGATTTTCTCCACTATAGGGGAGGAAAGGAGGAAGAAAGAATATAAGTACTGCTTCAGAATAGGAGTTAGATGTATATGTATATGGGGTGCATGCACACAACAGTGTGCTTGCCCACATGTGCAGGCCAATGTCATTATTAGGTGTTTCTATCATACTCCACTTTCTATTTTGAGATTTATGGGTTGGCATCAAGTACCTAGAATCTGTCTTCCTCTATGGTGCTGTGGTTACATATATTTACTGTGATATCCTGCTCTTCTGTGTGTGTTGGGGATTTGAACTCAGGTCCTTTTTATGCTTGTGCAGCAAGGACTTTACTCATTGAGCCATCTTCCCACTACATTCAGATCTTAGACTTGAATACAACACAGGTATCTGACAGTTTACTATGCTGAGCTAGAGAGCAGGTCACACAAGAGTCTGATGGAAGGAGCCCTGTGGAATAGGCCACCTGCCTTGGGTTAGAGCTGAACCATGCTGCTCTACACCCCACTGTCTAAAGCCAGTTTCCTCCATCTCCATGAAGGGCCTTTGGGGGACAATACTGGCCACTTCCTTAGCAGAGCAAGCAACATTACACTGACTTCATGACTAGGTTATACATACCTGAGGAATGGTGGCTTTGCGGTCCCATTTGCATCACTCTGGAAAAGACAGATTATGGAAGGATTGAAATTGGGACATTCTTATAAGACCCACAGGTAAATACATGCAAAGTTAGCTTTAAAGTCCTCAGTGGAGCTGGAGATAGTTCAGTGAAGGATGCTGTTCTTTTTATTTATTTTTTGGTTTTTCGAGACAGGGTTTCTCTGTAGCTTTGGAGCTTGTCCTGGAACTAGCTCTTGTAGACCAGGATGGCCTCGAACTCACAGAGATCTGCCTGCCTCTGCCTCCCAAGTGCTGGGATTAAAGGCGTGCACCACCACCACCCGGCTTGAAGTATGCTGTTCTTGTAGAGGACCTGACCTGAGGTCAGTTCCCAGTCCCTATACAAATGCTCACACGCACCTGCACCTCCAGGGCATCTGACTTCTTGAATTTGTACTCATGTGTTCAAACATACATGTAGACACATAAATAAAAGTAAATCTTTAAAGCTATTTCATGTTTAAAAGCATCTCCTGATGTCTAAATTATTTCCAAAGAAGTCAAGAAGAGAAAATGTTTTAGATTGTCAAGGACCTTTGTGTGTAAGAAGGTGGAATAAAGCGGTGCCTTGAAGTATGGCAGCAGTGCTCACGCAGATCAGCATGGAATATCCTGAATGCTCACAGAAACTCAGATCTTACCAAATTATACCAAATTAAACTGAGCAACAGCGCTATGGCATGAAAGGAAAACACAAATGTGTTTCAGACGCAAGCTATAGTACGGTATTAGTGACTGTGGGCTCCTCCTCCACTCCTTTCCCCTGCTCCATGCCTGTATTTTTGGAGTGGAATCCTCAATGATGACATGAAAGCAATAGCAAATTGGTTTGGGCAACTGATGCTAACTGCTAGAGCCGGCCATCTGACAACCTGGGGTCTGGCTTTGTAGCACACTTAACCTAGTTTGTAAGAGGTCTGGGCTCAATCCTAGGGAAGCGGGGAGACAACAAGGGTGGGGGATTCTAAACTGAGGATCCGTCCAAATCCTGCAGGTGTGTGGCTCTGAGCTTCACAGCAGGTCACAGATACCACCTCCCTCCAACACATCTTTAGGGTGTTGGCTGGGGAATTGGTGTCTGTACCTCTTTTCCAGAATTCTAAAAATCTTGCAGTCTCAAATTTCCTGTCGTTCCTCTAAGAGAGCACTGGCTGAGCACCGCCCAGCAGAGGGCAGTAGAATATCATCTTAAGCACCAGAGCTGTCTTCAAGTGCCTAGAAAGCTTCCCAGGCAGCCTTGGGCACATGTAGGTTCAAAGCAAACAACTCATTTTCTAATGTGAGTTCTGAGGCTGAAGTCCTGGGCCAGGACTCCTGCAGGGCAGCATCGCTTTCATACTGAGCGGATATAATATCAGGCAGGGGCAGGCTGCAGGCCGTGGGCTGTGACCTCAGCCCCCGAGCTCCCTAGCATAGTCATCTAGCACAGGACTCAGTATATACTCATCACAAGCACAAAGCAACTGCCTGGCTTGGCACATCTTAATCAGGCTTGAAGTGGCGTAAAAGTGATTTCTTCCTGCAGGGCACTCAGCTTCTTTATCAGGCTTCTGGACAGTCATTTCTGATGTAACTTCTTATGATAGGGATGATTAAGAGCCAACTTATGATTTCTTTTTAAAGAGCATCAGGAGGTCCTGCCAGTTGCCTGCTCAAATTGCTGGCATGATTGGACTGCCTGGAGCAGCAATCCAGGCAACGGCCGGTCTGCAAGGGGCCTCTTGGCGCCCAGAAGTCAGACCAGAAGAGCAGCCTTGCAGCGCCAGGCTACCTAACTTTCCCATTGGACACTCCTGAACAAAACACTGTCGTATCCTGTGTGACCGTGAGGAGGACAGCATCATATCTTCAACTGGAAACCAGAAAGCTCTCCGCCTGACATTGCCTGCGGTTAGCCCTCCTAAAACTACCAGTTCAGTAGCCTTTTAAGGAGCCAGGATGCTTCAGTACTCAGCACACTAAGTCAGAGAAACAAGCACAGCGAATCCTTGAAAGTGAAGTGTGTCCATGTGGCCCCAGACACTAACATACTCTGGACAGGCCTCTTGTAGCCAAGTAAAAATGCCCAAAAGTCCAACAGAATAGCTCTTGACTTTCATCCATTCAGTCCCTATAAGACCTCAGTGCCAGGACATGGGGATCCTGGTCTTGGAGGAGAAACAGTAACTGTGTGGGGCATGCACAGAGGATCTGAGAATGTTGTTTGTTAATCTGTTGCTGATTGGACAGTCACTTCAAGAAAATTCATTTTGGGGCTGGAGAGATGGCTTAGTGGTTAAGAGCACTGCCTGCTCTTCCAAAGGTCCTGAGTTCAATTCCCAGCAACCACATGGTGGCTCACAACCATCTGTAATGAGGTCTGGTGCCCTCTTCTGGCCTGCAGGCATACACACAGAATATTATGTACATAATAAATAAATATTTAAAAAAAATTCATTTTAAGGGCAGGTGTGCCCAGTACATGAAAAGCTAAGAGAGAAGAGTTCGAGGCCACCCTGGGCTACATAATGAGATCATATCTTAATTCCCCTACCCACTCCCCAAAAAAAGATCTAGGAATATTGTTCAGTTGATAGAGTATTTGTCTAGCATGCACTAGACCCTGGGTTCCACTACTAGCACTGTATAACTGGCCATGGTGGCACCAAGTTGTAACCTCAGCACTGTGGAGGTGGAAGCAAGAGGATAGGAAATTAAAGGTCATTCTTGGCTACACAACAAATTTTAGGCTAGTATGGGTGGTATGACTCTGTTTTTTAAAAAAATGAAAAAAAGTTGTATATTCTATGTGTTATTCTTGTGTGTTTATGCACATGTATATATTATCCTTTAATAAAGTGTTTTTTTAAAAAAAGATTTATTATGTATACGACATTCTGCCTCTATGTATACCCCCACGCCAGAAGAGGGCGTCAGATCTCATTACAGGTGGTTCTGAGTCACCATTGAGTTTGCTGGGAATCGAACTCAGGACCTCTGGAAGAGCAGCTAGTGCTCTTAACCACTGAGCCATCTCTCCAGCCCCCAAGTGTTTTACTTATATTGAGTGAGGTAACCCAGACCCAGAAAGACAATTATCATATGTACTCACTTATAAGTAGTTTTTAGACATAAAACAAAGAAAAACAGCCTACAATTCACAATCCTAGAGAACCTAGACAACAAAGAGGATCCTAAGACATACATGGATCTAATCTACATGGGAAGTAGAAAAAGACAAGATCTCCTGAGTAATTTGGGAGCATGGGGATCATGGGAGAGGGTAGAAGGGAGGAGAGCAGAGAAAATAAAACAAAAAAAAAGTGTTTACTTGGAAATCAAACATAGACAAGTCCTGACTTAAGGTAGTTTGGCGTGATTGCTTTCAATGGCATGAAAGTGATACAGTCAGTAGAAAACTACAGTGAGTTTTTCCTGGACTGGTGATGTGTGTTACAGTCTCTTCCCATGGGATCCTGGAGTTACTGCTGAGACGCAGCTTCGGGCACTCTCTAGCACGCTGGCTCACTAAGCGAGGATGTGCCCTAAATTGGGTGATGCGGGACATAACCACCACAGCAAAAATCCAGGAACATCTGTACAGGGTGTTTTCAGGTAGCTTCTCCCAAACCCAAAATGGCCATTGCACTTGCTCCTTAGTTACCCTCTTTGAAGCAGCACTATTCTGTTGCTGATGGCAGGGGGTCCTTTTACTTCCCCTATCTGTGCTCCTAGGACTCCTGATTTGAGTTGGTAGCAGTGACATGGTAGCATTGTCAGTGGAAGATTGGCAGTTCTCTCTATGGTATGCATAGGATGTTGGAATATTCAAGAAGTGTCTGTTCTTCCTGTGAGTGGTAAAAACGCAGTACAAACCCATCATCTAATCTCGCCCTGTAACTGTGAAGCCCTTTGCATTTATGTAGGGGTTACTGTCCATCTGTGTTTTAAGAGAAGGCAAAGTAAACATCCTTAGTGGGATTTAAGCCTGGGTAGGGAGACTGAAGTATTTCCACCCCACCCGCCCCCACCGCTAACCATGACCTTGAATGGGTTTGCGTGGTGCTGGGGATGGAACCCACAGCTTTATTCAGTCCACGCAAGCTCTCGAACAACTGAGCCACCTCCCCATTATTTTCTAGTACTAGCTGGTATTTTCCATTATCCTTTGGATCAGAAAGGCAATCCTGCACCCTATCAGGTCCTTGGTAAACAGCGGAGAAGTGGAATGTGCCTTATCAGTCAGAGCTCCAGCTCCCTTCCCCTGCTTGTACCGATAAACAGAGCTAGAGACTTTACAGCTCTGTTTCTCAGTCTACTGCAGACCTAGGAAGTGGCTGTCATTCTTCTGTCCTCCCCCTTTCCTCCATTTCACTATGTATCTAGCCAGGCCAGCTCACAGCAGGGTCCAGGAGCAGCAGCTCAATTGGTTGCAGGAGGAGAAATGCTGTGATTCCATTATGTGTGGGTGTCAGGTTGGGTCAGGAGGTGAAAATAGCTGTCATCCATCCTTGTATCTATCTATATTTACTTAAATCTGTATCAAAAATAAATATAATTGAGTGTTAGTCATATCACGGAAATATACGTATTACTAAAACTTTTCCTTTACTATTTTTCTAGCTTTCAGAAAACCAAACCAAATTCATCCTTTTATATTTTTGAGTGGTACTGGGAGATCCGCACTTGTGCTCCATGTACTGCTGAACAAAAGTTACCTTGTAATTGTTTTTTGCTGTGGATGAACTGTGGAATTGCACCCCTTCTGAGAAATGGGGAGTATACACATGCTCTACAGAAAGGATCCTACAATTGTAAAACCTAACAGGAAGACAAGCAGTAGATAGAAGAGGCGTGGACTCAGTTGTACCTGCTGCAAGAGGAACACTGGGGAAGGGTCAGTGAGGAAGCCGTGGTGAACACAAGCGGGGCAGGCTCTGGTTCCACCTGGCTCTGTCCATACCTGGCTGTGCTGCAGCGGTGCACACACTTTCAGCTGCTCATCCTCCCAAGAGTCTAGCTCTGTTTCCTATTCTCTGCCACTCACTCCTCAGCCTCCTTCCAGTTTCTTCCATGCTGTTTTCAAAGAGACACCTGCTACTACCCCATCCCATTCACATCCCATGGAGCCTCCTTAGCCGGTATGGATCACAGTCTCAGCAACCATAGCCATACCTTCACAAACACCCCCGACTCCCCAATCCTCCCACTCCAGTACTATGACCTCAGTTAATCCCCAACCATTCGGTCATGCTTGAGGCCTCTCCTGTGACGATACACTGTGTATGGTGGGAAGCACCACAGATCGTGTATGATGTCCTGAGTTTGCAGTCAGTAAGACTTCCAATGATACATTTCTCAGAATGTATACCATCAATAAGCTACACATGATTCTACACATGATCATACTTCTCATCTGAACTTGAGCAGCTGAGAAGCACAGTGACAATTTCCAGTCACTGCCAGCAACTTTAATGGGTGCATGGTATGGCCCACCTCCTGCTTTCCTGTGGTGTACATGAACTCACTCTGCACACTTAGTTTGTCAACCTGCTTGATACCTGGACCCACCGCAGCAGCTGATGATCATTAAGTAAGCAACCAGAAACCTAGGTAGGACACACTGGCCAAGTCAGCGCCTGCCTTGCCTTCTCAGACTGGACACAGGATTCACAAGCTCTTAGCCTGGATGCATCTGACTCTCAGCCATCATCCTTTCTCCATCTTTCCCTCTCCTGCCTCCACTGGAGAGGAGCATCAGGAGGAAGTCCAGTCTCCCCTAGCTCCATTCCCCGTGTGTGTACATCCCACACAGTGTTTAAACGTTCTGCTCTCTGCCTCATAGACATCTCCAGGGACTTCTGCACAGTGGTTCTTTCCTGTCACAGCTTGAATGTCACTTCAGAGAGACCATAGCCACATATACTGCCCCATGGTGCCTGTTGTTCTGGAAGTACCCTGCATTTGGGACAGAAGGGCTGACCCTCAGATGCAAGAATGCATCTAGTAGGCTGCCTTTGCTTCTCAACAAGCTCTGGCTGAAGGTCTTGCCCCCTACAACCTAGACCCACTGAAGCCTACCTCTCTCTCCAGGCAGCTTGAAGGCCATCCCAGCATGCTGCTCTCAGCGGAATCCCTGGAGGCCTGGCCCAGCTCCCCACTCTGAATGATTCTTCTTTTTCCCCTTTCTCAGGGCTCCATCTTGTGATGCTGAACTAAACAAATTTAACCTGTCACATCCATCCAGGATGTCACCCTATCCATTACTACCTCCCACTATTTTCATTCTCAGTATGGCTTTTAATCTGTTTGGGCTTTTTATTTGCTTCCAATCACTAGGATCTAAGTTCTAAAGGAGCAGGGCCCTCACCTGTTTGTCTAGAGCCCATACTGTGCCAGGTGCTCTGTAGACACTCCACCTGCAGTTGCCAAGGGCAAAGAGGTAGCTAGGAGACCAAACCTTCCATGCTTCTTCTCAGGGACAGTTAAGGATTAAAGACAGTGTTTGCACATTGGCCTGCACAAAGTCCCTATTTTAAAGCTTAGCCACTCTCCTTTTCAGAAAACAACAGGAAAGGAACAAAATGCAGAGGAAGAGGATTGAAAATAAAAGACTAAGGCAAAAGCAAGGAGACATGAAAGTTCCAATAAGACCCAGCAAACAAACAGTTCAATTGTCCTACACAAGATAAAGTAAAAAGGCAAGAAAGCAGGCTTAGAGTTGGGGAGAGCCATGCCCCATGAACAGAGCTAGGGCCTCTCATCAGCACTCACAGGA
This sequence comes from Ondatra zibethicus, assembly GCA_004026605.1. Taxonomy (NCBI): domain Eukaryota; kingdom Metazoa; phylum Chordata; class Mammalia; order Rodentia; family Cricetidae; genus Ondatra; species Ondatra zibethicus. The sequence goes on from PVIU01007402.1 coordinate 27,917, forward strand.
GACGTGGGTGTGGCATCTGGTCTGGACACTGGGGCTTTGAAAGTAGAAGTAGAAGTAGTCTTGGGAGCATCAGTTCTCTTGTTTGAGGTGGCACCCATGGTCAGGCACTCCCGGTAGTCAGGAGGTGGGATGGCAACACTGCTCTTCTCAGTCAGATCCACAGTACTGATGCTTCTCACTGGTGCAGGGCTTAAAGCCAAAGGTTAGGGAGCCAAGTTAGATGAGGTCATGCCACTTGTACCCCTGTGACCCAAACATCCCATGGCCAAGACTATTAACCCTAGTAAGGATGTGTCAGGGCTGGAGAGATGGCTCAGCAGTTAAGAACACTGGCTGTTCTTCCAGATGACTCCAGTTTGATTCCCAGCATCCTCATGGTGGATCACAACTATCTGTAACTCCAGTTCCAGGGATCTGGAACCTCTTCTAGCCTCTGAAGGCACTGTGCACAAATATGGTGCACAGACATACATGAAATCAAAAAATCCATTCACGTGGAAAAAAAGTGAAAAAAGAGGGAATTACAGCACTGCACTATATACATACATAGTAGTTTATATGCATTAAGTGTGCATGCTTATATACATTTGCTAGGTATTGAAACCCTGTCTCAAAAGACAACTCTTACCTGCTCCCTAAAAGGATAGTTTTACCTTCTTGGTACGATGGCATTTTTAGATTCTGCTAGAGGGGAACATATGGAGATGGTTTATGAGGAGAGGCCTGAAGGATGCTGAGCATGGCATCTGAGGGTCCAGAGGCTGGAGAGTAATATGAATGAGGGAGTTATGGTAAAGTTCAGTGTGGACGTGTTATTTCTGAGGGTCCATGGGCAGCCAGCTAGAAATAGCCACATTTCAGTCTGGATGAGTTATGACTGAGTTTCAGTCTTGGTCCTGTACTCTTAGCTGTGTGTCCCTGAGCCAGCTCTTTTTTTGTTTGTTTGTTTTTGAGACAGGGTTTCTCTGTGGCTTTGGAGCCTGTCCTGAAACTAGCTCTGTAGACCAGGCTGGCCTCGAACTCACAGAGATACGCCTGCCTCTGCCTCCCGAGTGCTGAGATTAAAGGCGTGCACCACCACCGCCTGGCTGAGCCAGTTCTTAAAAGTTTCTTGTGCCTCTGTTTCCTTAGTTTTAAAGTGGAGCCCTATCTCACAGGGTTGAGAGAATTCATTGTGGTAAGCAATTTAAAGCACTTGGGATTGTTTCTAAAAGATGGCTTTTTTTTTTTTAAAGATTTTAAATGTATGTTTATCAGTTGTGAGCCACCTGAGAACTAAACTAGAATGCATTCTTAAACACTGAGCCGTCTCTCCAGCTCCAAGATACCTATTTTTAATTGTCACAACCTAGGCTGAAGAATTGGGGTTTATCAGCATGGAGGTTACAAGGGAAGTCCATTGGTGTAGTTGCAAGTATAAAGGTAAATGAAACATGGTTAGTGAGATGATCAGTGAGGAAGGTGCCAAGCTGGATAACCTGAGTCTGAGCCCTAGAGCCCACATCATGGAAGGAAAAAACTGACTCCTGAAGGTTGTCTTCTGACTTCTACACATGTGCTGTATGTAGCACCTGCTTCTCCCACAAAAATTAATAAATGAAATGTGGAAAAAAGAAGTAGATGAAATAGCCCAGGGAACACAGGAGGACTGAGGATGGATTCCGAGAAGCACAAGTGCCTATGTGGTGAATGGAGAAAGGACCCACAGAGGAGAGACACGGAGGAAAGAGCAAGCACAGCACAGGTCAAGAATCAAGGTAATAGAGCATTGTGCAGTGTCAGGGCTGCTGATAAGAAACAGCAAACAGGTGCTGTGGATGTAGCACTGTATCTGGTGGGGACAGAGAGGGCTGAGGAGCTGGTGGCTGGGCCTTGTCATGGCAGATAGCCAGGGAAGCTCATGGATCAAAGAAACAGAGGAGAAGCAGTTGGCTCCTATAAGTGTTGAAGGTTAATCCCAGTGTGGCTGCACATCTAGGTTGTAGCTCCAAGTTTTCAGTTTCTCGGAGAGCTGGGCCATAGTCCCCTACCTTGGTGTAGGCACAGACACTGCTTCCTTCACATTTTCTTCCAGCAACTTTGTATATGATGATGGGAACCAACCCCTCCTAAAGGTAAAGAAAAAGACCCATCTGTGATACTTGAGGCAGGCACATAAATAGTACTCGTATTTGGGGACATCATGATGACAGCTCGGGTAGGCTAGCCACTCACAAATGGGATGATTGAAATGGAAGCTTTTACGGGTGTCTCCTACACACACACACACACACACGCACGCACGCACGCACACACGCACGCACGCACACCATAATAGCTTGATGATATGATCTCTGGAATCCACACACTGGAGGAAGAGAACAGATTTCTAGAAGTTGTCCTCCTACCTCTACACTGTATATGCACACATGCATGTACACACAAATAAATATAAAAAAAATGTCTTTTGTTAGCAGTGACATAATATGATTTGATAATCTATCCTTGCATCAAGTTCACCTATACATGCACAAACTAGCTTGTGATGGAATAACAGCAGCTGCCCAAACTATAATGAAGAATAAAGGGTTCCTACACCCACAGACAACTTGCAGTTTACAGGCATGACAGTGGTCTCTGAGGTGAGGGCCATTTGAACCTGGTGCAGATAGGTTCGTGTCAACTCACGCTTTGGTGGTGTCATGCTCTCCATAGAGCCAGCCGTCCTTCTCATCAGGGATGAGCAGTGTGATGATGTCTCCCTGGGAAAAGCTAAGTAAAGTCTTGTTATTGCCAGCAGTGTGAGGGAAGATGGTCTTCACTTTTTGCTTCTTCATCATGTTCAGTCCAGTTGCAACAGAAACCGATCTTTGTAAACTGGGATCTTCTGAAGTGTCTGTTGAAGTGAGCATGGGAATGATGATAATTCAGAGAATGCTCAGCAGGCAAGTTCAAAGAATAACCCCAGGAAACCATTTATTTCTGTATCGTGCCCACATGATCCTTTTATGGAAACATAAATTCTGGCCTATTTCCAGGCCTTTCACATTGCCCACGAGGAAGAAACAGGTATGCCTCAAGCCTGGAGGCCTTCGTAGAGGTTAGAGGAGCCCTGCAGCCCAGAACACTTGTAAGAAGAGAAGCCCAGCACAGCATGCCAGCTTCACCTACACCATGGCAGCCAGGCCCACTTTTTCACTGGTGAATGCCCACACTTCATGCTCTTTCAGTTTGAAACACAGAGGCAGCTGAGGCAACAGCTTAGACCCACTGCCTTTCTCTTGTGGAATGAGTTGGAAATGCTGGTGTTCTGGCTTCTCACCTGAGCACGTACATGTGAGCTGCTGAGTTCCCTTGGCTGAGAGAATGTCAAGAATCTCAGTGCTATACAGCCACTAGCCAGCCTCCAGAGGAAGGTTCTGTGACTGCTGATATTGACAGACAAGGGAATTGAGCCCAAAAGAGTTCCAAGACTGGTCCAGCTTATAACTGGCAGCTATAGCCACTGGGGGCAGCTGAGTCTATAAGCACCTATACTTGGGCACTATGCCACTACTGTCTCTAAACTTAAACACAGGTACCACTCCAGAAAATGGGAAACTGGCATGGGGATTTTAAATACCTGCTTTATTATTGCATCTTTGTAACAATTACAACACAAATTTTGCTATTCCTTAACATGTCTCTAATTATTTCAGCACTAAATCTGCCAGGGATTTTCATTTGGCTTTTACCAAAAAGAACCAGTTATTTGAATGAATTATATATTTTAACTTTCCTCAAAAGCAAATAACTATAAGTTATTATTTTCCCTTGCTGAGCAATCCTGGTTGTCTTTATAGAAATCTTTTGTCTCAATCTCTCATTCCTCCCCTACAACTGAATACTATAATCTGTGGGTTCTTTTCAGGTGCAACCTGACTGCCATCAGATTTGTACTGAGGGAGTTATCAGATATGCAACATTGTGTGAAACTAAATTATTATCGTCTATTCTGTTTATTTATTTTTGGTTTTTCGAGACAGGGTTTTTCTGTGGCTTTGGAGCCTGTCCTGGAACTAGCTCTTATAGACCAGATCTCAAACTCAGAGATCCACCTGCCTCTGCCTCCCGAGTGCTGGGATTAAAGGCGTGTGCCACCATTGCCCGGCTCCTGTTTATTTTTAAATACACTTCTTAGACTAGACAGATGACTCGTTGGTTAAGAACAAATACTGCACTTTCAGAGAATCTGAATTAAGTCCCTTGCACCCATGGCAAGCAGCTCAAACTGTCTCTTACTCCAGTTCCAAGAGAGCCTACCCCTCTTCTGGCCTCCATAAGCACTGTGCTCATGTGCATACATCTCCCCCCCCATGATTAAAAAAAATTAAAATCTTAAAAAAAAAAAACAAAAACTTTTTGGGGCAGGAGAGATGGCTCAGTGGTTCAGAGCACTTCCAGAGGTACCTGGGTTCAATTCCCAGCACCCACATGGCAGCTCAGAACTGTCTGTAATTACAGTTCCAGGGCACCTGACACCCATGGCAAAACACCTATATGTAAAAAATAAAAATTAAGAAAAAAATTGCCCAGATTCTCTGTGATGAGAAGAGCGTATAAAGTAAAATGAAAGTTTTCATTAAAAAAAAACTCAAACACTTCTCAACAGTGTATTTACTCTGTAGACATCTACCAGTAGATAGAATTAGTGCTATAAAAACACATCACTTGGGCTGGAGAGATGGCTCAGAGGTTAAGATCACTGACTGATCTTCCGAAGGTCCTGAGTTCAATTCCCAGCAACCACATGGTGGCTCACAACCATCTGTCATGAGATCTGATGCCCTCTTCTGGCCTGCAGGTGTACATGCAGGCAGAATACTGTATACACAATAAATAATAAAGAAAACATTAAAAAAAATTATAATTATAAAAAAATCACTTATCAAAAAAAAATCACTTATCAAATGTCTCATGGTCTCCCCTCCCAAATGCGGGGAGTGGAACCTAGGGCTTCACACATGCTAGACAAATGTCCTACTGTGGAGGTCCATTCTCAGTTCCAGCCTTACCTCTTTGAGGTGTAAGTTATTCAAAGCCACGGCTGTATGCATCCATTATACCTGTGTGCCTGCCTTTCCTTCACAGTACAATTATCAAAAAACTTGACAAATTATTTTTAAAATGTAAAAAGTGAGATAGAGAGATGGTTTACAGGTTAAAAGTACTTCCTGCTTTGGCAGAGGACCTGGATTTAGTTCTAGCATCTGTACTCAGTGGCTCACAATCACCTGCAACTCCATTTCCAGGGGATCTAACACCTTTTCCTGGCCTCCAAGAGCATTAGCATACATGTGGCACACACTCCTATCCCACACATACACATAAATAAAAATAAATATTTAAAAATTAAATAGAACAATTGAATAAGTTTCCATAAAAGAAATCAAGCTAAATCTCTTACCTGCTGAGTTGCTTATCTTTTCTGAACTCTGTGCAGCTGTTGCAGGGTTATTGAACATATCAATCAAAGGGCTGGTATAAGCTTTGATTGGAGGAGCAGGGGGCATCTTTGGTGAGTATTTAGAAAGAGTGTCATAATCTTTCCCAATCTGTAGAAACAAATCTTTATTAGTCTAATTTTAGGACAATACAGATTTCGAGGATTGCTTTTTATCATATGGTGGAAACCCCCACTCTTAGTTGTGCATTATTTGAAAAGTATCATTAATTTAAAAAAAATTATTTTAGAGTCTTACTATGTAGTCCTGGCTAGTCTGGAACTCTGTGTGTTGACCAGGCTGTACTCAAACTCACGGAGAGCTGCCTGTCTCTGCCTCCAAAATGCTGGAATTACAAGTGTGAGCCACCACATCTAGACAGGCTCCCTTTTGAGCGTTACTTGGCTACAGGCGTTTATATTCAAAACAATTTTTTGAAAGAATTTTGAATGTGTTATATTAATTTGTTAAACACATAGCTTCAATAACAATTGAGTATCATGTATGCTCTGACCCAGATTCCCAAGCAAAGTCTGCATTATTTTGAAGCAATTCTCAGACATATCATTTCTTTTCTTCTTTTTGGATAAAGGTCTCACTATGTAGTCTAGGCTGGCCTCAAACTTATGATCCTCCTGCTGCATTCTTCCAGGTGCTGAGTGGTACCAGAGTTTTTTAGTCTATTCTCTCAGACGTCTATACTGCCTTCATTGGTAATAAATTTATAACGTTGAAATACAGCAGCAATAACATTTCTAAAACATAACAGTGCTAAACAGTATAAAACATTTGCAGTCAATTCTAGTTCTAAAGGAAGAAGGGGAAGGTGAGGAAATGGGGTCTAGGAATAGGAAGGGAGGGCTCATGGTGTCCACCACCATAATCAGTCCCAGTCACCTAGGTCAATATGACTCATACTAGTAAACATACAAAAGGGGACTGATTCCTACCATCTTGCTTCTCTCAATCATGGGTGAAGGCTGTGGTGTCCCAGACGCTGGGGTAGAGATGGGCGTCTTGATCTCTTCTATCATGTTCATGATTTTCTCTGGTACTTTCGTGGCATCACAACAGGTTTCCTGCCACCGGGGCAGCTTGGAATTAAGTAATTCTGCAGACTATAAATCCAGAAGAAACAAATTAAAGATAAAGGTGCATTGTTTGAATTGCTAATAAAAGCTGTCTCAAACAGCATCTCTACTGATGTATTAAGACTTGTATCCAGAGTGGAGGCTTGGAGTCTAATTCAGCAGGCAGTTTAAGCAACTATGAACACCTACTGTGTCTTGACTGCTGAGGAGGCAGGCTCAGGACCTAATGGGAACTTACCTGCTTTCTCAGCATGAATACAAAACTTCCAGTTAACATAGGACCATAAATGATTAAGAATCCTGTTGGGTCTGGGAGTAGCTCAGAGGCAAGAATACATGCTTAGTATGCATGAGATGTGTGTGTGCTTATGTACATCTCAAAACCAAAACAATAAAACCATTCAAAAGCTAAAGGGAGGAGCTGAGCAACCAATATGAGAATCTTTCATTTTCCAGATAGCCCCGGAAAGGACAATCACCATCTCCCCATCAGTCCTTCTAAAATCAACACCTCTATTGCAATAAGAGGCACAGGAGTGAAAGTGTCAGGCAAATGAATCAGACTCTGTTCCAGGAAGTCCGCCTGTGGGGAAGAGTCTATAGGTTCAGTGGTGGGGATGGGAGGGAGCAGGCAGGGATGTGTATGTGCCTAGGGTGCTCTTGTCACAGTCTAACAGGCTCTGCACAGTAGTTGTGTAGCAGCACAGAGCTAAGACACTGCAGCTCTGGAGGCTGAAGCTGAGGAGCCATTCCTGCTCCCATAAACCAGGCTCTGCTCCTGCAGTAGGACTTTCAGAGGTTCTCAAAACCTTTCAGTGAACTCCCTCTCCAGGGCAGCATTCTGGTTGGAGAAAGAAGTAGGGTTCCATCCCTGAAGCTATTTACATGGCAACAACACCGTTCTCTTTTTAAACTCACACCAACCACTTCTGACCCTGACAAGCTGGGGAGTGGCATTATGAAGGCCACTTGCTAGCACTGGCTAAGCGAGGACTAGGATGTTCTGTCTGCAACAAGGGGAAATCACAAAGCAGTTTTCAAATAGCTGAAGGAGCTTCTGGTACAAAAAGAAGCAGGATTGGTCTATGCTATTCTACAGAATACTACTGGGACCCAAGGTTAAGTCTGAGAAAGACCTTGTCAGTAACTAGAGCTTTCTGAAAACATCTCAGGTTACCAGACATAGTGGGACATTGCCATAGGAGGGAAACTCAAGGTTGCTTCCATCCCTCTGCAGCTGTGACCTTGTGCCACAGCAGGAATCCTTCATCATGGAAGTATGCATGGTTCTAAACCTACTTGGTGTTGCTCTCACTCATGTAAATGCGCCGTGGGCGTCTACAGAAGCATCTACACTAGGGCAGACACTAAAATGAGCACCGGAGACAGCACTTTTTTATTATAACCATTTTAGATCTCAAGTATTTGGACTAGGAAGTTGCATATCCTTCAAGTTACAAACCTTTTACAGAATGTGACACATGCACACTCAGGGCAGGTTTTCTCCCTTTGAGAAAGAGTTGACTTACGTTCTAGCTCTTGCAGAACTTCTCATATTTTGGAACTCTCTCTTAAATCACTTGCTTATGAACAACAGTGAATGTTTGACTTCCCTCATGCTAGCTAGGGATGCTTACATAGGCCCAAGAGAATTAAAGGAAAAAAAAAACTACTATCATCTAGAACCACCCAGAGATTGGACTCAGTCAAGACAGTGACATGCGAGATGCATAGCCTACCAAAAGTTGACTTTTTAAAAAAATGTGTCTTTTTATTGTTTTGTTTTGGAGTCATAGCCCAGGCTGGCCTCAACTCACTCTGTAGCTGAGGATGACCTTGAACTTCTGATCCTTCTGGCCACACTTCCTGGGGATTACAGGTGTCTACCAGTATACCCAGCTTATGCAGTGTGCTAGGAATCAAACCCAGTGCATGCTAGGCAAGCACTCTACCAACCGAGTTACAACTGGAGCCCCCAAATGTGTCATTTTTTCTACAAGGGATTTTAAATATGGATAAATTATTAAATTAATGATAAGCAGATATTTGATTATTCATTCCACCTGTATTTTGTAAAGGCCCATTGCTCTATACTGTGCTTATCTGTAAGGAGAGGAATCTCGAGGGCTTTTGAGTATAAGATAAAAGTTACTGCCACACTTAGTGCAGTCTGTTGCACACTCACCAGCCGGTGATAGTAGTGTATGTGATTGGCAAAGCTACAGTGTTTGTCCACCAGAAAGCAGAAGCGCCTTTTTTCCTCAAGCAGGGCTTCTTTGCAGCCATCTGCAATGAACTTCTGAATTTCACTCTGGCGAGAAGTAACAGTCTCCACATACTATGAAAGTAAACAATAGAAGCACGACAGGAGGCATCAGATTGCTGCACAGCACGACATTTATCACTTGCCATCTTTATACCCAGTTTACTTTGATGATGGAGTAAACACTAAATGCAGGTAAACACGGGACAAAATACTTGTAACCTGGCCTGAGCAGATACTCATCGTTATTAAGATACTGACTCATGTGTAGAGAAAGGTTAATGAAGGTTTTATATTCCCCACTGAGCAGCTGGCATCAAATAACTACTCTAGGAATGACTCTCTTCTACTGAAAGATAATTTGGAACTAGAAAGTTTCAGTTTTGATCACAGTTCCAGGTATCAACCATAGGATTTAACCTAAGCCTCATTTTCCCATGGTAAAATGAGGACAGTCAGGTCAAGCATGGTGGCACACACCTTTAATACTGGCACTTGAGAGACAGAAACAGGCAGATTTCTGTGAGTTCTAGGCCAGCCAGGCTACACAGTGAGACCCTATCTCAAACAAACAGGAGGGATAGTCATGTTAATCACAACTTTTCCCTTTTTTTCCCTTCTTTTCCCTGAGTTAAGTATGCCAATAAGTTCTATGTGCTATTATGTTAATTCTGGAAAACGCTGCAATACTAAGTCAGATTACATATGCTTTTTCTTTTCTTCAACACAGGGTCTCATCATGTAGCACAGACTACACTAGAACTTAAATTCCCTCCAACTCAGCCTTGAGAGAGCTGGGATTACTGGAATGTGCCACCATACTCAGCGTGGAATGCTTATATTTCACCTCAGCAGTAGCACAGAGGGAGTGATATGGTACACCTGATTGACGTAAGCCTCCCCTTAAACTGTACATACAATGACTGACAAAGAAAAATATCGCCGAAAAGCTCACCTCAGTTTCTTTGTTTTCATATTTGAGTGCATTTCGTCCTCCTTGACTTTTTCTTCTGATCTTCTTCAACTCCGCCTGAGATTTCTCCAAAGAATCTAACTTATTCCTGTGTTCTGCTTGATATCTTTTCAGAGTAGCCTGTAAGTCAAATATTGTTTTACTGTGGCACCATGCAAGCTGCCGTGAGTCACTTCTGCTCATACTTCACCGTGCGTAGCGAACTGGCTTTGACATCCTTGCACCCATATGGCTTCATTCTGGCTGGGGCTCAAGAATGCCACTCCACACCATTCTCACATCCACTCTAGAGGATCCCCATTCCACTTGCGTTCTTAGGCACTGTTAGTTCTAATGTTTCTCTTTATAAGCAGCTCTCTCTAAAGATAAAAATGTCTTGTCTTTTTAATTCCCTCTTTTTGCAAAGGTTTTTAGACACTGGGTAGTCAGTGCTTTGATGAATACACAAACAATACTAAAGATCTGGGGATTTAACTCAGTGGCAGAGTGCTTACCTAGTGTATGTCAAGTCCTGGGGTTCCATCTCCAGCATACACGCATACATGCACGCTCTCTCTCTCTCAGCTGTTATATGATTTACAATTCAAGACCTACAGTGAATATGTGCAACTGCTCACAAGTGTTTGGGGTGCTGTATAGCACAGTGTTTAAGAGACTAGGTTACAGTTATAGCTTCTTTCCTTATTACCTGTGTGAGCTTAATACTTAATTTCTATAAAACCCATGCTTCTCATCAAATCTGTAAGATGATCATAACAATATCTAGATAGGGGTTTTGTTAGGAATACAAATTAGAAAGTGAGCTGGGCATGCTGGTCCATGCCTATAACCTCTGCACTTGAGAGGTGGATAAAGAGTTTGAGGTCATCATCAGCTACCAATATGACTATTCTGGGCTCCATGAGTCCCTATGAAGGGCAGTGAGGGGGAGGAAAGAGGTGGTTGGAGAGTTGACTATGTGCTTAAGAACATTTTCTGCTTTTGCAGAGGACCAGAATTTGGTTCCCAGTATCCATGTCAGTTGGCCTACAACTTTAACTCCAACTGTAACCTGTGTGTATGTGCACTTACACTGTACACAGGTTGGAGTTGGAGTTAAAGTTGTATACATACACACACACACACACACATATAAATCTTTTTTTTTTTTTTTTTTTTTTTTTTTAGTAGAATGTAAAAGGCACAACTTGAAGTCCACCTCAGCAGGTGTGTGTAACCCCATGGCCTGTGCGTGCATAGCTACAAACCTTGTAAAGATTTCTGGAGAGGACGATTTGGAAGGGTAACATGTTTAACTAAAACATAAAGGGGCTGGGGATTGGATGGCAAAAGTAAGTAAGTGTCCTAAGCAGAAAGGGAAGATGTCATACACCTTAGTCCTGGGAGTCAAAGGGCTGGTGAAGGGAGGCCTACAAACTGCCTGGATAGATGGCTGTGTAACAGGCAAGAAGTCACAAAGCACAGGTGTTCTCCCAAGTACAATGATATCCAGGTGCTGCTTAGTGAAGGCACCAGCTGTAAAATACAGACACAGACGTCCTACCACACCAGCATGTTTTCTGAAAACTCCTTGTCTCTCACAGGAGTGATTTCCTACATTAGTTTTTCCTGTGTTTTTGTTGCTGCTGTTTCTGTGGTTTATTTATTTATTTTATATCCTGCCTGTATGCATATCTGTGCACCATGTGTGTAAGGCCAGAAGAGAGCATCAAATCCCCTAGAACTGGAGCTACAGATGGTTGTGAGCTGCCCTGTGGGTGCTAGGAATTGAACCTGGGTCCTTTGGAAGAGCAGTCATAACTCTTTACTGTTGAGCTATCACTCTAGCCTGTTTCTGTGTTTTTGTTGTTGTTTTTGTTTTTTTGTTGTTGTTGTTTTAATCTAGGGTCTCAGTGTAGCTCAGGCTAACTTCAACATCATTATCCTTATGTGTTGGGAATATGGGCGTGTGCCACCACACCCAACACCTCTCTATTTTTTGTAACACACATACCAAGCAATGGCAAAGTGAGCCCACTTAACCCAAAGGGAATGCTAGTTTTATATATTCCGGTTTGTGTCAGCAGCAAACTCCACTTTCAGCAGCAGACTGTGTGTGTGTGTGTGTGTGTGTGTGTGTGTGCGTGCGTGCGTGAGTGTGTGTGAGTGAGTGTGTGAGTGTGTGTGTGTGTGTGTGTGTGTGTGTGTGTGTGTGTGTAAGTTCTCCTAGGCTGAGGCCCAGGTGTAGGCTGGGGTGCATGGAAACTGCACTCACGTTCATATACTTTACGTCAAGCTCTGTCTTCTTCTCCAGCTCATGGATAATCTCCTTATGGAATTTTTTGAACTGTTGACAAAATGAAAATTTAAAAAATTCACATCATATTTGAGTTTTAAGCAAAATTTTTAAAAATACATTTTAAAATATAACAACTGTCCACGTACATTTTCATCAAGAGTCTCATTGAGTTTCTTGTGGGTGCTGGAAATCTCTATGAGGACATGGCCTGTGAACAAAACCAGACATATAAGGGGAATCCATGGCATGGTTTTGCAAAGAAATAAATAGAAACAAAATAGTGGAAGCAAACGATACAAGGTTGCCCTTAGGGGATCCAAACAGTAAACCCCAAGACAAGTATAGGGTGTGATGTCTCCCCAAGGAAGGTTCAGAGGAACCCTGTGAACTAACTTCCTACCTGGGTTAAGAGCACCTACTCTGTTCTTGGTTTCACGCTGGTCTGTTTTACTCACTCCCTCAGCCAAATCCTATAAAGATTTAACTTTTTAAAGCAGATTTTTGGTTTTGTTTATATGATTATGTAAATGTGTGCCACATGTGTGTGCCCATGGATGCCAGGAGAGGGTGTCAAATCTGGAGTTAGAGGTGGTCATGAGACCTGATAGCTGGGGCTAAGATTCCAATTCATGTTCTCTAAAAGGGCAGCACTGGTATTCGCTCTTACCTATGGAGCTGTCTCTCCAGCCCTGTGATTTAACTTTGAATTCTCTTACAAAAGATTAACTCAATCAACACAATAACTAATTATAGGAACAGAGGGTTTATTTTTATCTAATCCTTGGAGTAATCTGATTATTTGCTCATCACAGAGAAAAAGCATCTTCTTTTTCTCATTTTAGTTCCTATATTTGTTCTGGAAAATATCAGCATGAGGGGAAACTGTAGCAGCCACAGTGTTCCACCTTGGATCTCCTAGGAAGACAAAGTCTCTGCAACAGAGAAATGTTCCAGGGCAAAGGAGTGGTCAAGAATCTCTCTGCCAACCTACCTGCCTCAGAAACCACACAGGTCTGATGAATACAAGCAGGAAAACAGAGGGACTCATTTGGAATGACTGCCACTGCTTTATGAAACTACTACAGAATGTACTGGTGGATTGCTCTATAGGTCAGTAGCAAGATCTAAAGGAATTTTTATGGCAAGCTGAACAGCTGTGGATGGGAAAGGATGACACAGTCGCGCCCTGAGACCTCATGGCCTCAGCTGTCACTACTGTACAAGTGACTCAACTCCACTTTCAGGAGCATTTGCAGACAGCTGCTTCTTAGATCTGCTAGGCCAGCCCAGCCCCTCCCTCATCTTCCATCTCAGAAATCCAGTCTCCTCCCAAATGTGGGTGTTCCATGTGTAAGAGTGAGCTCATTGTGCCTCCTAATCCACCTGTCCCTAGCCAGCCCATCATGGTGGATGACCTCTCACCCATGTGTCATGCCCATGATGAAGAGTCACTTACTGTGCATTGGTGCCATCCACTGGGCCACCTTGAGGGAAGAACATGAATGAACCTTACTCACACGACTTTTTTAGGCCACAACTATGCTTGTCCTACCCTGAGGAGAAGACACACTGAACAAACCATGAAGTCACAGACACACTTCCCGAGTGCACTCATCAGAAGTGGGATGGCTCTGCGTCTCAGGAGAGTCTCCCTCCTTCACTCCACTTCTGACTCGTTTGTGCTCTTATTTCTCTGGAGTATGTTCTCTTCTGAGTCAACTTTACTTGGTGCTTGGGATCTTTTTAAAAGCAAAGAAGGCAGCCTCCCTGCTCTCCCCACGGTGTTCCCGATAAACAGACTCATGAGCTACAAGCCAAAGGTCTCTATGAACAAGTGCTGTGTAAACCTTGGGTATGGTGGGCACAGAGAACCGCCTATAGAAATATAACCTGGAGAGGTCACAAGCCATCAGGATCCGGGGAGACACATTATTCCCTAAGCTCTGTGAACCTAAAGTTCCAGCCAGACAGTGTGCTGGATAAAGGAGACTTGTGGCAGAATCATGCTCAGTATTTAGATTTTTTTTTAACCTACCATGTTCATTAGCTTCCCACCCTGATGGTGCCATCTAAAATTCCCAAAAGTTAATATGAAAAAACAAACAAGAGAAGCCTGCAAGTTGGCCAAGAATATAACCACATTACTATGTCATTTCAGGTACTGAAACATTCAGAGTTACTTTTATATCTATTTTGAACCATAAACAATTCCTTGTTGGAGAGAAAAAAAAAGATCCAGTTCAATTATTTGAAAATTAAGCACTTAGTTCTTGGCAAGCTGGATCTTAAGGAAAAAAGAAATCTAAAAATATTTTGGCTGAAACCATCAGAAGAATTCTGTTGGAAAGCAAAGCGGTCACATTTCTTTCTTATATGACCCTTCTTGATCTGTGTTTCCGCAGTCCCATTCAAATGTGGACCTCTGAGTAACATGTTGTGTGTTAAGCACAGCTCTGAACTCAGTGCTCTGCCTTGCTGGCCCAGCCTACCACACACGGGTTCCCACTGCCCATACTCCTGTGTGATTTCTGCCACTGCAGACAAGTTCAATTAAATGGGCCATTCACAGTGGTAGGACAGGAACCCCTGACCTTGTTATTCTTATCCCTCATGGTTTGTGGCATTCCAAAGTTGGTCTTCCAGTGGTAACCCCGGAGTCCTTGGTTTTAAGAATTGACTGAAACACACCTTAGCTATGATTGCGCAAGCTGCCGAAGCATACCTTGAAACAGAACACGAAACCACCTTTAGGTTCAATCCACAGACGTTTATTGATAAAATGAGTAAGTCCACAGATGTTTACTCTCCAATTGAACAAGTATTACTTCAGGTTTGAAAATGTTCTGTTTCTGTGGTGTTTCACTCTTCGTCCTCTAACCTACTTTTTCATGAATTATATTTGAGAAGGGAAAAGACTCAGAGAACATTGAGGGAGGAGCTGAGAAAGCACAACCCAGATTCAAACAGAGCAGAACAGAGTACATGCCCTGACAGGAAGCTGTGGCTGCATGCTGCACCAATCCGTTCCTTCTTTTCAGGTTCGGAGCCAATATTTCAGGAAGAAATTTGTATTATTACAGCCATGTGACTCAGTCTGAATAAATTAGATCTTAAGGGTACAATAATAAGGAATTTATTATTAAAATTAAACATTTTTTGCAGCACTGGAGATGGAACTGGGGTACTCACCCATGCTGGGCAAGTGCTGTACCACTGAGCCACAGCGCTGGTTCAAAGGAATTTAGGTAAAATATGCACACATTTCAAATTCGCAAACTCAACTTAGATAATGCTCATAGCAATAATGGCAAATAGCAGTATTGCTCTAGGTTTTAGGAACTATGAAGAAATGTATCCAATATTTTGAACAAAGTTATGTAAGGATATTCATGTGGCCAGTAGGCAATGTGGCCTTGAAATGTTAAATAACAAAACTTAAAGAATGTTATTGGTATGAGATACTTTTTGTTTGAAATACTTTTATTGATTTTTTTTTTCTGGGTTGTACTGCAGATGGAACCCACAGCCTGGCTTGTTGGGCAAGTACTCAGCTCCCATTGGGAAGTTAGTTATTTGTTTGACGCAGGATCTTGTTATATTTATATAGCCCAGAATGTCCTCAAATTTGCAATCTTTCTACCTCTACCTTTCAAGTGTTGGGATTATAGACATGCATTACCACACTCAGCTGGTCTATTAATATGTTTCAGTGAGATAAGTCTTTACCAATTCACAGTAAGAATGTGGAGGAGCCAGATGGAGTCTGCCAAGGACAGAGGCAAAGAACACATGCTGAATTCAGGCAGACATTAAAAAAAAAAAAAAGAAAGAAAACCAAGCCCAACTCTTTCCATTTATATCTGGTCACAGATAATTACAACACATTTGTTATTTCTAGAGAGTACAGAGTAATGGCTGAGTCACACGCCACTTCCTACGTGTTACTACAAGTGGAATCAGACAATAAAACAGTGGTGTGGAAGTCAACATACTCTTGGCCTAAAGTCATACTGTGCAGACTGAATTGAAAATGACCAAAAATGCCACTGGGAAATGGATAGTTTTTCTGACATTTTTATGGATAGCAAATATGTGATGTGGAGAAAATGAAATGAGAGCTAAAAAGAGGGCTTAGAAGGTACAGGTGTTTGCTGCCAAGCCTGGCAACAACTTCAAGCTCTAGAACCCAGTTGGTAGAGGGAAAAAAAGAACTCATGTAGTTCTCTTCTAACCTCCA
The DNA here is from genome assembly GCA_004026605.1 of Ondatra zibethicus. NCBI lineage: Eukaryota > Metazoa > Chordata > Mammalia > Rodentia > Cricetidae > Ondatra > Ondatra zibethicus. Next base: position 44,221 of record PVIU01007402.1, read on the forward strand.
CACACAAAATAAATAAAACACAATTAAAAAATTTAACAGTACAATTAAGATAAAAGCAAAGAACACAGATGTTATGCTAAGGAGACAGGTATGTGAGCTGGAGATCCAAATCACCCATACTTAACCACAAACACATGAGCATATTGGAGATGCTCTACTGCCTCTAAGAAGGGCTCTTAGGCCCTGGAGGCAGGCAAGTGGCTCCCCTTTGATCAGTACTGTGCTATACAAATAGCAACATGAAGCTGTGCCTGATGGCTCATGCCTTTAATCCCAGCACTCAGAAGGCAGAGGCAGGCGGATCTCTGAGTTCAAGGTCACTCTGGTCTACAAAGTGAGTTCCAGGACAGTCAGGGCTATGCGGAGAGACCCTGTCCTGGAAAGAAACAAAAACCAAAACAACAACAACAACAACAAAAAAACCCCAGCCAACTAACCATACGAACAACAACAACAAAACCCCACAAATAACAACATGTGTGTGAAACAGAGCTTAAATGGGTCTCATTCTTGGCTTAACCAACTGAAGTGCTACAGTTCTAATTAATGTCTTGTAGTCATCATATAATTATTCCTCCAGTGTTCCCCCAAATAAACAAATAAATGACAAGGAGGTATATGTCACAAGAGTCAGCTTGGTCAAACGTGGGATATCCTAATTTGAGCATCAAAACAGTGATGGATGGTAAGGATGGAAATAAACTATAAATCACCAAAAAAAAAATTTCAGGAATCTGTGAGTCCATGCCAACAGATAATACAGGGGACAACAATGCTCCTGCCAAAAGTAAAATGTCAAGCACCAATCAGTGAGGAGAGGCTGCTGGACTTGGGAAATCACCATTTTGCCACCATCATAGTAAAGCCTGACTAGAGCAAAAACCATTAACAGATGCAAAACTTAGAAGAGGAAGAAGATATTGCATAGCCTGGAAGTTTTCCTCAAAGATTGCTTGCTAAGAAATATTTTTAAAAATCCAATAGTGAACCACAAGTCAGACAGTACCTTTATATCAGAAGTGAGAGGAAAATGACTAGTGTGCTCACATTTGATACACACCAGATACAAAATGGCTTAGATAGTATTCTAGCAAGAATAAAGATCTGACATCTCAAAGTCCTGACTACCCTCAATCCCCAGTTAGCATTTATAAGAGGTTTACACTACCATACTTTAACTGAATGAAACTCACCTATTTAGATTTTAAAACTACATTAATTTATTTGGAGTGTGGTGTACACCTATGTGGAGGTCAGAAGACAACTTGGTTGGAGTTCATTCTTTTACTATGTGGGTTTTGGGGATCAAACTTAGTCAGAGTACAGGTCTTTTCCCATTAGGTCCTCTCACCAGCCTCTCATTTATCTATTTAGTTTTGGAGAAGGAGAAAGGGGAAGAAAGAAGGAGAAAGAAGATGAAGAAAATTATTCATCCCAGACCTGGTTGCTGGAGATAATAGGAGCTGAAGAGGTGTGTTGGTAGGTGAGTTGATATCAATGTTGTACTTAAAGGAAGATCTTGGGCAGCCTACTTCTTAGAAAGTGGTCAGCACAGTCAAAGATATGAAAGTGAATATTTCTCTGAGTCAAATAGAAGCTGCAGCTGTGAGGAACTGACTTTGTAAACTCCATAAAGAAGGGGCTTCATTTTAAGTCATATAATGGGGGGAGGCAATGATCTCAGCTCCAGAAATGTGCTGCAATACTGGAATTTGAAAGATACCCTAAAAACAGCCAATTAAGGAGGCAGGGAGCAAGGTCATAAAATTTAACAAGGTCCAGATGTTCCTAGGGGCATCCTGTCCTTGAAGATACCTTGTCAATTATTAATGGATCTTTGTTTCATTTTTCCCCCTGCCCAAAAACTGACCCGTGGTTTCAGAAACTACCTTACCCTATGCCCTTCTTGCCCAGTCCCACGACGACAGGACATTTTTCCTTTAAAAGTTCTCCCCTTCCCTGGCTCTGGGTTGCACTTCCCTCACCCACTGCATTGGTGTGGTAGAGGTGCAGTTCAAACTCGAGTTTGAATATTAAAAACCCTCTTATGCTTTACATCAGAATCCGGTTCTGTGGAGTTTCTTTTGGGGGGATAATTAACTTGGGCATAGCAGCAGTCACAGGCTAGAGAGACATCTCAGGAATTAATAGCCTGTACTGCTCTTGAAGAGGACATGTTTTTAGTGCCACTACCCATAACTAGCTGCTCACAACTTCCTATAACTCCGACTCCAAGGGGATCTGATGCCTCTGACCACTGTGGGTACCTAGATTCGCATGTTCACATACCCTGAACACATATACATAATTAAAGATACAATTAAAAAATTTCTTTTAAAAGGTTGCAGTCATAGTGGGGAGTGAGGCTGAGTCAGGAAGATTTTTGAGTTTGGTGCAAATCTGGGCTTTAGAATGGGATCTTGTCTCAAAACACTGAAAAAAAAATATAACCATAAATGTAGACTTTTTTCTTCTTTTTGGAGGTGTTTCTTTTAGACACAGTACAAATAAGACTTAATTTTTGATAGTTGAGTGTTAGTGGCACACACTTTTAATCCTAGCACTTGGAAAACAGGTGAATCTCTGAATTCAAGGCCAGTCTGGTCTACAGAGTGAGTTTCAGAACAGCAAGGGCTATATAGACAGATCCTGTCTCAAACAACAACAAAACAAAATAAAAACTCAACAACAAAAATCAAAAACAAAACAAAGCAACTTGATTTTTATGTGGAAGTCTAGAATAGACTATCCAGAGGGAATTGGCTTTGCACATTAGACTGTCAGAAGCTACTGTTGATCTCTCAGTAATGGAGCACAAAATCCGCAGAAAGAAGGTGGGGGCTGGAGAAGAGCAGGTGTTGTGACTGTCCTTTGCAGAGCTCAAGGGGCAGGGAGCCTCAGCCAAGGTCAAAGCATTTGCAGAAAGATGTGATGCTGCCAACTCTGCATCTCAGCAGCACTGCCCATCTTTAACACTGCTTAGGATAAGTAAAGAGCTCCACACTTCCTAGAATTTACCTCAGTGCTTGCTCTCTGTAAAGATGGAAAAATTCCCCTCAGGCTTCTCCCAACAGAGATAGGCAGCAGTTGTGAAATAAGCCCAAAGCCCTGTTCTGGGCTCTGTCGGAGAGACTGGCCTTCAAGGAAAAGCTGCTGCAATAAAAAGTCTTATCTGACCTGGGAACAGCAACTCGTTATCCCAGGCCCCCTCAAGCTTTCTCACTAAGAGGAAAGAAAAACTAAGAAGCTCTTCCAAAGGTCAGATTCCAGGTATTCAGGTTGTCCAAAACTTTCACAAAACAACTCAAGATTCCCACTAAAGATAAAGGAATGAAGTCTTCCTTTCCCAGACTTTATCACAGCAATCATCAATAGGGCCCCAGGAAAGGATCCTGGGTACAACTGAAGAGCTGCAAGGCACAGACTCCACAAGAACACCACCACAAGACAGGAAAAATAAAACCTTTGATACAGTTACAGCTACACCCAACATTAAATATATCCCAACTCCTAGCCAGAAAAACAAACAACTCTTCCTCCAAGGCCTAGCTTCCACTGTTCCTATTTCCTGGTATATTATATTCAATTTTCATTAACAAAATTAAACACACTGAGGAAAAACACAATCTGAAGAGACAAGGCAGACATCAGACCCAGACTTAGATATGGTGATGTTGAAACTGCAAGACTGTTAATATAGTTGGGTGTAACAATGCACACCAATAATCCTAGTATTCAGGGCTGCCAGTTTAAGGACCGCCTGAGCAACACAGTAAATTCTAGGCCAACCTGGGCTACACAGTAAGAGTCTGACATACCCTCAAACAAAACAAAACAAAACAAAACGACTAACGACTATGTTTGATATGCCAAGGATCCTACTGGGAAAACTGAGTGACCTGTGAGAACAGATAAGAAATACACTCAGAGATAGAAACTCGAATAAATAATTAAAGAAAATGATAAAAACAGAGATATAGAATGCCTCCGATGTTCTGGCTTTCCAGGAGACTGGATGCAGCTGAGAAAAGAACCAATGAGCTTAAAGATATGTTGGTGCAACCTTCCAAAACTGACATACAAAGGAAAGAATGAAAAAAATGGAACAAAATATCCAAGAACCGTGTATGTAATTTGAAGAGTAAAACACCAATAAAGGCAAAGCCAGAGAGAGAAAGGAGTGGAGTGAAAAATCATCAAAGCAATGGTGTTGGAGACTATTTTCCAAACCTAAAGACAGATATCAACTCACACACCCAGAAAGCTCAGAGAACACAGAGCAGACACTGAAATACTGACACCTCAGTGTATCACACACAAACTGCAAAATACCAAAGATAAACACACATTCTTGGAAGAAGCCAGAGGGTGGGAAGTGCCAAGGTTAGAGAACAACAGGATAACAGTTACATCAGACTTCCTCTCATAAACCACTTACCAGAGTGTAAAGTGGGCCATGGTGGTGCAAGCATGGAATCTCAGCACTCAGGGACAGAGATAAGAGGATTGCAAATTCTAGCCCAGTTTGGTCTATAGAGTATAAAAAAAGTAAGCAGCCTGGTGGCATATAACCCTAACCCTGCAGTCCCAGCAGTCAAAACACCTGAAGTAGGACCACCATAACTCAAGGTTAGCTGGGCTATGTAGTGAACAACAGGGCAGCTAGGGCTTCACAAACTAAAAAATACCAAAGATAGCAAAATATCTAAGAATTCCAAGATTCACCACCTAACATTCATTTGTCTAGTAAAATTATCCTCTAAATATACAAGAAACACACACACACACAGAGCGGGATGGGGGGATTGGGAGAGAATGAAAGTGTGTGTGTGTGTTATCCTGGTTGGCTTGGAACTTGCTATGTAGACCAGGCTAACCTTAAACAGTGATCTACTTGCCTTTGCCCCTGAGTGCAGGGATTAGGAGACCACCACTTTGACCAGCTGTTTTTTTTCAGACAAAATCTGTCACCAGTAGGCTTCATTGCAGAAAATGTTAAGACCCTTTTCGGAGAAACATCTTATGTCAGAAATTCAGAGCTACATAAAGAAATTTAATAAAAGGATAACGTTAAAGAAATAAAGGTAATAGAATATTTTTTCTTCTGTCTTCCTTTTTTCTTTCTATTTTTTTTTTTTGAGACAGGGTTTCATTCTTTGGCCAGGCTGTTCTTGAATTCATAACCCCCTATGTCAGCCTGTAATTATTGGCACGTCTGCCATACCCAGCTTTGTAAAAACTATTCTTAGGGACTGGGGATGTAGCGCAGTTGGTAGTAGGTAGAGTGCTTGCTTAACATAGACAAGAAGCCTTGTGGTTGAGCTCCCGTACCACATAAAACTGAGTATGGTGATACATGCCCGTCATCCCAGCACTAAAGAAGTAGAGACAGGAGGATCAGGAGTTCAAAGTCATCTCTGTTACAGAGCAAGCTTGAGGCCAGCCTTTGGCTACGTAAGACCCTTTCAAAATAACTTCAGTTAAAATGACTGTATAGTACTAACAGAAACAAGGTACTGAGTGGTTATAGTTCGTGAATAACTGAAACTGTTGACAACAATGCCACCAAGATGGAGAGGAGAAACTGTTGCACCCATTCTAGATAGAAATAGTCTCTGTCTTCTTTTATTTTTTTAATGGTGTGAAAGAAACGTGCAACATGTTTTAATAGAAACTGCACTTTGAACGTTCACTTTTGATCTTTTGCTGGGCTAGTGATACATGACACAGTACTTCCATGTGATGTGGGACAGTGGTGAAGGGTCAGTGCTGAATCAGAAGGGGAAACACCGCGCATGAAGTAACCTTAAATGTGCATTGTTCAGTGATGGACCATGGACGGCTGAGGAACACAGACCACAAAACTCAAATGGTCTATGATCCCAACTACATGACATTCTAGGAAAGCAAAAACTTCAGAGACAGTGAATAGATCAGTGGCTATCAGGGGCTTTTGGGTAGTGACAGAATGATAGTATACACTTAGCCAAATTAACAGAATGTAGCATGAACCTTAATGTAAACTGAAGCCTTTAGCAAATGATAGTTTACCAGTACTGTTACCAATTGCCCTCACAACAAATGTACCATACAAAGCAAGATGTTTAAAATGAGGAGCCTGAGTGGAGGGTAAAGAGGATATATGGACACAATTCAACGTCTACTCATTCTGTAAGGTGGAAGCACTAAAAAATAAGCTGAAAAGAAAAAAAGACAAAAATAGTTAACAATAGCCCTCTGGGTATTTTAAAAATCAAGTCTCAGGGAGGTATGAAACACAACAGCTACACAATACCAGGTTTATAGAATGGAATAGTAAATAGTAGGATTTAGTGGTATACCTAATAGTCAAGTATTGTCTAAAAATTAGGAGCAAATTTTCAAAACCAGAAGAGAGATACAGGATTTAGGTGACATTTCTGTCACTGGCCTGTGTACTGTCTGGTTTTGTGTCAACTTGACACAAGCTAGAGTCATCAGAGGAAGAAACCTCAGTTGAGGGAAAGCCTTGATGAGATCCAGCTGTAAGGCATTTTCCCAATTAGTGATCAATAGGAGAATGTCCAGCCCATGGTGGATGGTACCATCCTTGGGTTGCTGGTCCTGGGTTCTATAAGAAGGTGGGCTGAGCAAGCCATGTGAAGCAAGCCTGTAAGCAGTTCCCCGCCATGGCCTCTGCATCAACTCCTGCTTTCAGGATCCTGCCCTGTTTTAAATTCCTGTCCTGACTTCCTTCAGTGATAAACAGCAATGTTGAAGTGTAAGTCAAATAAACCCTTTCCTCCTCAACTTGCTCTTTGGTCATTGTGTTTTGTCACAGCAACAGAAACCCTAGCTGGATAAAATAGCCTGATAAACTGATTCTGAAAGCAAACTGAATATTTTACACTTGACTTTAACAATTAAGCCAATTGGCCTACTTGCTGTTCACAAGTATAGCAAGCTACGCACAATATTTGTGATATTACTTAAGGTGAATTTCTTATTTAAAATGTTTGTGTGTATGATGCATCTATGTGTATGTGTTCATGTGAGTGCAAGCATATATATGTGGAGACCAGAGACAGCCTTAAGTGTAGGGCTTCACCTTTTTTGCCTTATCTGAAACAGAGTCTGTGTTCTTCTCAGTTGTAATACCAGACTAGCTGGCTCTGGAGCTTCTAGGGACTCTCTTGTTTCTGCCTCTTTCTACACTACAATGCCCAGCCTATCTGGATTCTGGGGATCCAAACTCAAGTCCTCTTGCTTGTATGGAAGATCCACAGAATCATCTTGCCAGCCAAAATTTAATGTACTATTTTTATTTTAGCTAAAATAATACTTTAAATTTTTTATTATTATTGTGTGTGCACAGATTATGGGTGTGCATGTCATGACACATATATGGAAGTCAGTGGGTAATTTTTGGGAGTCAGTTCTCTTCATCCACCTTTATGTGAGTTTTGGGGATCAGGTCACCAGGCTTGCATGCAAAGTGCTTTTACTCACTGAGCCACCTTGCTGGCCCAAAAGAAAAAAAAATTATTGAAATGTATAAACTGTATATCACACAGAAGAAATTTATCAAGTTTGTCTTCATATAGAAATGGTAATTGTTTTCTTTATATCTTAATGTAAAATACAACATCAAAAGAGCAGTGTGTTCTATAAATGATTTCAAATGAGGCGAATAAACATTAATGATTCATTTTCCTTATTTACTGAAATACATCCACTGTGATGCTGACAATAATGAAAACAGGTATGCTATCAATCATGAGGATGACAATGGCCTATTTTAGATGATGAAGTCAACTAACTGTAGGCATTTTCATTCAAAGCTTAAACAACATTATATCTGGAATTGTACACATTTCTGTTTTTATTTTATTTGTGTGTGTATGTGTGTGTGTGTGTGTGCACGCACACACACAAGCGTATGTGCTACATGTGTGAAGGTTCCTGGGACGGCTAGAAGAAGGCATCAGATCCTCTGAAGCAGGAGTTACAAATGGCCAATATGGGTGCTTAGAACTGAACTTGGGTCCTTTGGAAGAGCATGGCCATCTCACTAGCCCCTGAGGATTTTCCTGAGGTTTTGAGAAGTTGGAAGATTTTCATTTAGAGCAAAACTTATGTTGGACTCTGAGTTTGTGATCCTGACCACTAGGTAGCCTTGATTCAACTATGAGTCAAGAACTCACAGGGAAGGGAAATTAGGTTTGCTCCATTGGGTACCTATGACTGTTCACCTTCACCGTCAACTTGATTGGACTGAAAACTCATCACTGGGTGTTCAGGAGGACATTTCCAGAGAGTATTAAGTCAGGAAGACTCTGACTTAATTAACAGATTAATCCCTTGATGGATTCATACTATGAAGGCATTACTAGAAAGTGAGGAAAAGTAGGCCATGGGCCTACTTCATGGAAGTAGGATCTTTGGACTGTTTTTGGGGGTGTATATCTTGCCCTGGTTACTTCCTCTATTCTTTTTTTTTCCTGCTTTCTGGCTGCCATGATGTGCCTACTCTGCTCTTTCATGTTTTCTCTTCCATGACTATCACTGCTGAAAACATGCTCAAATCAGTAATTCTTTCTCTTTACATTGTTTTAGGTATTTTAGCAACATGCTGCACAGTGACTAATGCTGAGCTGCTGCCCAGGATGTGGGAGGCAAAAGTCTCAACATCAGAATGCTCTGGATTGGTGAGACAATGAGATGGTTCAGTGGGCATAGGGACTTGACGCCGAGCATGATGATGTGAGGACTCACACTAGAAGGACAGAACCAGCCGGGCAGTGGTGGCACATGCCTTTAATCCCAGCTCTTGGGAAGCAGAGGCAGGCGGATCTCTGTGAGTTCGGGGCCAGCCTGGTCTACAAGAGCTAGCTCCAGGGCAGGCTCCAAAGCTAAGAGAAACCCTGTCTCAAAAAACCAAACTTCCCCCCCCAAAAAGAAGAGAACAGAACCACTCTAACAAACTGTCCTCTGACTCTTACATGCATGCATGGCACACTTGTATGTGTGTGTGTGTGTGTGTGTGTGTATGTATATATATATATATATAAACTATGTACACAAAATAAAATGTAATAAAATTTTAGAAGTCAAAATACTGGAACATTTGAAATATTGTCTAAAAATAGAACTATGGAAAGTTAGGCAGTACCATAGAGGCACGCACAAGCTAAGGGCTGGACTGGTCCTTGAAGCTGTTTCAGCTCAGAGTGAATGGACAACAATGGAGGTGAACCAAGGTGGTAGAATTGCCTCTTCAAGGATCCACTGAATTCTGCTGGTTTCCTAGCTCACTTACAAACACAGAAGCCCTGAAACAGGTAAAAACAGGGCACATGACTGTTGTCTATCCCACATTCTCATCAGAGGGCAGCCTTTCAAGGCGTCTGGGCTCCTGGGCTTGGCTGAGAAGCACACTATCTCTAGCTTGTCCTATGCAGCCAGCTGAGCCTGTGAGACCTGACAGAAACCTCTCCTAGGACCTAGTGACAATCAAATAGGAAGACCATAAGAAGAAAGAGTGTGGCACACTGGAATCTTCGAGAATGGTCACATTTCAGATCCAGGGAAGTTAAACACTGGCTTAGTTAGCATCCCTGTTGTTGGGCTGGTGAAACAGGGCTGTCCTGGTCACAGGGCCACACAATGGTCTCCAGACTCAGGTTTCCAGGGAAGACTCAGCATCTCCAACTGGTGAAACAGGTACCCAGAACTTCTAAGCATGGTGATCAATGGACCAGCAAACAACTGTCTCTTGTCCCACCTGGTCTAGCATATCAGTCTTGTACCATGCTTCTTCATTTCTACCTTTTACCATTTATTCTTCATTCAGAAGCCAGGAAAAGCCTTTACAAATCTAAGTTTGATCATTTCATTCCCAGGTTCACCACCTTCAGAGCCTACACCTCCAACTCAGGTTGAAAGTCCAAGTTCTTACCTTGGCCCACACCCCCATGTCCTGGTCTACCTTCTTACCTTCTTTATCTACAGAGCTCACCCCTTTCCGATTTCCTTGTTTCCCCAAGGACAGAGGCCTATCCCAGGACCTTTGTATTTGCTGGTTTTCACTGGAATGTTTGTGTCAGACATCCACCTCACAATATACCTTCCCTACCACAGGTTACCTACTGCCAGCAAAAGCAATTCTACTCCATCCTTCCTTCCTTTCTCTCTCTCTTTTTTTTTTCAAGACAGAGTTTCTTTGTGGCTTTGGAGCCTGGCCTGGAACTAGCTCTTGTAGACCAGGCTGGCCTCAAACTCACAGAGATACGCCTGCCTCTGCCTCCCGAGTGCTGGGATTAAAGGCGTGCGCCACCGCCCAGCATCCACTCCATCCTTTCAATCACTGAATACTCATCCATCACCTGACGTGTTACACCACGTGTCTACTATCCACTAGAAAGTCTCTGAGAGGAAGTTCTTCAAAACTAGACAGGGCTTACTAGACAGCAGATGCTCATTTAAATTAGAAAGGAGGGGCTGGAGAAATGACTCAGGTTAAGAGCAGTCCATTCTTCTCAGAGGACCAGATTCCCAGAACTCACATGATGTCTCACAACTATCCATAACTCCAGTTCCAAAGGACTTAATAGGCATGCACATGGCACACATACATGTATGTGTGTAGGCAAAACATTCATACAGATAAAGTGAAATAAGTAAATCTAAGATATTATAAAACTAAATAGGAAAGAAAATACTTCCGTTATCACTTGATTACCAGCTGGTATTTTAGTTTTATGTGGTTTTTCAGAATACCCAGAATGAATTTTCCTCTGTCCAGTTTTTTCAACGAGCCAAGAACAAAGAAGTCCCACCCCTCAGTACCACAGCGCTTCTCTTCCTCATGCAGCTCCAACAGAGCAAAACTTAGAGTGAAATATAGACAGCCATCAAAAATAGTGAATACCACCAATGGGGAAGATAGCTTAGTGGAAGAGCATTTGGCCAGCATTTATGAGGTCCTAGGTTTAATCCTTAGTAGTGGCAAATAAAAAAAAAAAATAAAAGCAACAAATTGTTTATCACTCCAAGTAAAGGTGTGAGGCTCTGGGTTCTCCAGCACCAAAATATTAATTAATAAAAATTAAAAAAATATAAGTTTCAAATAGTCAAAATGAATCTTACCTCTCATTAAAGGCTTGGGGGCACTGGGATGTGGCTCAGTTGACAGAGCTACATGCCTAGCATGCATAAAACTCTGGGGTCAGTCCCAGGTACCTAGAATCACATACACAGGGCATAGTGGCACACACCTGTAATCCAAGAACTTGAGAGGTAAAGGCAGAAGAATCAGAAGTTCAAGGTCATCCTTGGCTACATAGCAACTTTGAAGATTCCCTAGAAAAAGAGGGCTGAATAAAATTATTTATAGCCATGGGTTTAATTATGTAAAAATAGACACTTTAAGATAATAAAGAGAAAAACTAAATTTGATGTTTATTAGGTTCATTTTTCAGCCAGGATATAAATTTTTTTTAGAATGTAGGTTTTAATTTTCATTACAAAATCAAAGTATGTCATTTTCAACATCCCAGAGGATTTGTAAGTTATACAGCATTAATATGAATGGAAAATTAAGCTGGATTGAATACAGAATAAAAGAGTGATAAAATTAAAATATTTAATCAGAGCCAGGCATGGTGGTACAGGCTGACTCAGGAGAGACTGAGGTGGGAGGGCTTTGAATTTGAGGTCACTCTGAGCAAGGCCCTGGCTCAGGAACTAGAGAAAAGCTGGGGATAGAGCTTAGTTGGTGGAATGATGCTTGGATATGTGTGAGGTCCTAAAGTAGACCTCCAGCAGCATATAAAATAAGCACAGAGGTACACATCTACAATCTCTGTGCTTGTACTTAGAAAGCTGAAGGAGGAGGATCAGAAGTTCCAGGTCATCCTTAGCTACACAGCAAGTTTGAGGCCAGCCTGGGCTACAAAAGACCTAAGCAAGGGCTGGAGATGTAGTTCAGTTGGTAGAGTGTTCACTTAGCATATATGAGGTCCCAGGGGTCTACTGCCAGCACTGCATTAGCTAGGCATGGTAGCACATACCTGTAATCCCAGCTCTCAGGAAGTAGAAGCAGGAGGATCAGAAGTTCAAGGTCATTTTCAGCTACACAGAGTTTGAAGTCAACCTGAACTACATGAGATCTACCTACCTACTTGGTTTTTGTTTTGTTTTGGTTGGAGATAAGGTTTCTCTGTGTAACAGTCGTGGCTGTCCTGTAACTTACTTTGTAGACCAGGCTGGCCTCGAACTCAGAGATCTGCCTGCCTCTTCCTCCCAAATGCTGGTATTAAAGGTGTGCAGCACAATGGTTGTTTTCATTTTTTCCAAGGCACGGTTTCTCCCTGTAGGACAACCTAGAACTTGCTCTGTAGACCGAGAACTTATTCTGTAGACCAGGCTGGCCTCAATCTCAGAGATCTGGCTGTCTCTGCCTCCAAAGTGCTGGGCTTAAAGGTATGCACCACATGTCCTGTGTGTCTGCATGCGTGTGTGTGTGTATGCACGCGTGCACATGCGTGTATGTGTGTGTTCAGGACAAAAACAACAAAACAGGAATAGAATGATGAGAAAGGGAGAAGAGAAAGAAAAAAAAAACAATGAATGGATGAATGTAATTGTGTGCCACAAATCCTATCCTGACCAAAGTGGAAGCTGTGCCTGAGTGATGCCTCAGTCCTGGGGCCCTGCAGAGTCACAAGAGTGGATTGCTGGCCTGTGAGGTGCAGGTCATCGTTATAAAGTGTCTGCTATTCAATGTGCCTCCTTACTCATCTAGTAATTTGTACTTTACCTTTGAACCCATGCTCCTAAAATGAGTCAGTTTCTAATAACTCCCAACCTTTAGTGCCATTAATACTAATTCCTCAATTGAGATGATGCATACAAAATCATCAAGAAACAAGGTTCTATTTTTCTTTTGCACATTATTTCCCATGATCCTCTCTACAAGCTCTAATGCCCAGATAAGTGGAGACCGCCCTTATTCCCTAAGAGAAAGCACAGATTCTTGAACTCCTCTGTAGCCCATTAAACATCCTCAGACTTCAGTTTCTCTGCCACTCCCATGTAGGTGGGATCATCTATTCCCATGAAATTCTGTAACTCTTGTTACTCTACTCCAATCTCAAATCAAATCATGTCTATATTTTAATAATTCTCTTATAGTGTTGTAGATGAAGACCAGGTCTACAGCAAAAGATGGCCATAGTTTCAAAACAAAACTGATTCCTAGATAGGAATCCAATACCCCATGTCAACTCACTTAGCCAATCAAGCATTTTTTTTTTATAGCTTATTTCTAACTCTTCTTCTTACATCCTTGTCTCACGAAAAGTTTATCAATTAGTTCAGGTAAGAGACGGTAAGATGTTGGTTCCTGCTGCCAGCTCTCCTCTGTTCTGTCCATCTGGGAGTTCTTGTTGATGGATCACTAGGACGCCTTCACCCAGCCTCACAACCATTCCTGAGACATGAGCACAGAGGTTGCCAGCTCTTTTAAAATTTTTAACTTTCAATTACACACACACACACACACACACACGGACACATGGATGAATGGACACTTGTGTGGGGGAATGTGAATGCCTGTGGAAGTCAGAGGTCTCAGATCCCCTGGAGCTGGAGTTACAGGTGATTGTGAGCTGACTGCTGTGGGTGCTGGGAACTGAACTTGAGTCCTCTACAGGAGCAGCACATGTATTCAGTTGCTGAGCCATCTCTCCAACCCAACTTACTTTTTGTTGTTGCTATCAGTAAAGTACCCTTAAGTGTAAATAGTAACCCACACCACTGCCTAGTCCACAAACAATTTTACCACACCAAAAGAATTACACTACTCATTAGGTAACCAATCCTCATTTGAAACCTCAAATTCTGTTTTGTGTTTGTTTATGAATGTTTTTGGATATGTCATATAAATGGAACCATGCAATATATGGATGTTCCTTTTATTTGGCTTCTTTGACTTAGCATGTTTTAGAGACTCAACCATGTGGCAGTATGCATCAGTTCTCCATTTATTCATGGCTAAATAATACTTCATTATAGGAATGGATCACAAATTGACTTTTTAATCATCAGCTGTAATTAATGTTTAAGATCATGTGGTGCCATACATTACATTTCTCATAAGTATCTAAGAAGCAGAATTGTTTTGTCACATGAGAATTTAAGGAACTGAGACTTTTTTGCAACATAGCTGTTCCATTTTACATACCTACCAACAATATATGAGATCTTCAGTTTTTCTGTATTTTAATTTATTTTTTGAGAGAAGGTTTCTTTGGCTGACTTGAACTCACTGTGTAGACTAGGCCTGCTCAAACTCAGAGATTAGCCTGCTTTTACCTCCCAAGCATTGTGATTGAAGACATGTACCACCACACCTGGCTTGTTGCATCTTTGCTAACATTGTTATCCACTACCTTTTAAAACACTGTGTCCCTCAACATGATAGTCCATTCCTTTGACCCCCACAAGCCAGTCTTCTAGGAGAAAAGGACCAATTTAACAAATTGTGAAAGTTGGGTTGAAACAGGGTAATTTTCTGCTTCCAAATTCAAAGACTCAGAGGATGGTCAAAATGATAAAGTATAATGAAAAACAGGTGATGTTCTTTCAGATTCAAATGTAGGATATGTGTCTGAGGAATCGGGCAGCATAAATGCTAGACTATAAGGATCTCACAACCTCACCTCTATGCGGCCTGTTAGGTTCAAACGTGAAATACCTCTCGCAGGTGCATGTGTTTGAACACACAGTCCCCAACTGATGGTGGTGTAGGAGGGTCTTCTATTTGTGTATTGCTCTCCATTGGTTAAATAAAGAAAACTGCCTTGGCTGTTTGATAGGGCAGCCCTTAGGTGGGTGGAGTAGACAGAACAGAATGCTGTGAGAGAGAAGGCAGTGTGGGAGACGCCATGCTTCTCCAGCACAAGATGGACACTGGTTAGACTCATGCCGGTAAGCCACAACTCAAGTGGCGATACACATTAATGGAGATGGGCTAAAATAATATGTGAGAGTTAGCCAATAAGGGGCTGGAGATAATGGGCCAGGCAGTATTTAAATGAATACAGTTTCCGTGTAATTATTTCGGGTATAAGCTAGTCAGGAGCCGGGTGGCCGCCGGGATGAAAAGCAGGCCCACGCTCTTATTACTACATGATGGTGCTGTTTTGGGAGGCTGTGGAACCTTTTGGATAAAGGGCCTACCCAGTAGAGTAGGTCTCTGGTGGTGGGTCTGGAATGATATAGCTTTGTCTAGTTCTGGCATAAGCTCACTGCTTCCTGATCCACTAAGATATGAAGAGCCTCTGCCACACTCTTCCATTGCTATAACTCTGCCACAGCTTCTGTGACCATGAGAGACCAAAGCCCGTGAGCCTAAAGAAATCCTTCCTCCTTTAAGTTGCTTGTGTCAGGTGTTTTATTACACTGGATAAAGCCACCTGCTGCCAAGTCTGACAACCCAAGTTCAATTACCCAGACCCACATGGGAAGTGGGAAATCAACTCTTTCAAGTTGTCCTCTGGCCTCTACTCACATGCCACAGTGCATGTGTCATCTACCTCCAATTGGGGAAATGTGGTGAGCAACCAAAGGCAGAAGACTCTTGAGGGCTTACTAGCCAGTAAGCTCCCGATCCAGTGAATAATCCTGTCTCAAATAACATACCCAGGTATAGTGGCACACACCGTCAATCCTAACCCTAGGAGATAAAAATAAATGGATCTCTGTGAGTTCAAGGCCATCCTGGTCTCCATAGTGTCTCAAAAAAAAAAAAAAAAGAAAAAAATCGTTCAGGGGAACCATACCTGCACCTGAACACCTGAAGTTGAATTCCAATTTCCAACGCATGCACATGTGCACATGTGACACACGTGTTGAAATAAGTAGTCATGCTTTAAATAGTCCCAAAGTTTCTGGCCCTATGGTGGCTGTGTGCTTAACACTATCTTTATTTCACTGAGTACTGATGACAGGATCATCTGACTGCCATATCAGAAAACTATCTTTCTGATTAATAAAAAACTAAATTGGTGATGGGTGATGGTGGCAGCATATGCCTTTAATTCCAGCACTCAGGAGGAAGAGGCAGGTGGATCTCTGTGAGTTTGAGGCCAGCCAGGTCTACAGAACAAATTCCAGGACAGTCAGGGATACACAGAAAAACCCTGTCTCATAAAAACAAACAAACAAACAAAACAAAACAAAATTAAACTGGAACAATAAACCACATAGCTAGGATCTAGTCAACTAACTACCAGTAGCTAGCTAGCTGACCTGGGCAAGTGACTCTTTGAACTTGCTCCTGTATTTATGAATGGGATATGATGCTAATGACACACATCTCATAGGGCTGTTGCAGGACTGCAGAGTCAGTGTGTATACAGTGCTAGGACAGTGTGTGGCATGGGCGGGTACTGTCAGTTAAACATATGACTCAGTATGCTTCTTTGCATGTGAACGTATGTGTGAAGGCCAGAGGCTGATGTTGAGTGTCTTTTTCTATCACTCTTCATATTATTATTATTATTATTATTATTATTATTGAGACAGGGTCTCTCTATGTAGCCCTGGCTGGCCTTGAACTCACTATGAAGACAAGGATGGCCTTGAACTCACAGAGTTCCATTTATTTCTGTCTCGTAGGGCTAGGATTAAAGTTGTGTGCCACTATACCTGGGTATATTATTTGAGACACTGAATCAGGAGCTTACTGGTTAGTAAGTCCTCAAGATTCTTCTGTCTTTGGCTGCTCTCCACATTTCCCCAATGTTAGGGCTGTTATGCAGATGCTGGGAATCTGAATTCAGATCCTCATACTTAAATGGCAAGCATTCTATCCACTGAGCCATCTTCCCAACCTTGCATATTTTTTAAAAATTATTTCTTCATATTCATTTTCTGCTTTTTTTGTTTTTGCTTTTTGTTTTGTTTGTTTGTTGTTGTTGTTCGAGACATGGTTTCTCTGTGTAGCCTAGCGTCTTGGAACTCACTTTGTAGACCAGGCTGGCCTCGAACTCACAGAGATCCAATTGCCTCTGCCTCCTGAGTGCTGGGATCAAAGGTGTGTGCCACCATGCCTACCTCTACCTTTTAAAACTAAAGACTGTCAATTTGAAAATCAGTAAGAGAAAACACGAACTGGTACAGTGGTGCATGCTTGTATTTCCAGCAGTGAGAAAGTGAAGATAGGAAGATTTTGAGCTGGAGGGCAGCCGGGGCCACATGAAACCGTCTCCAAAGTCAAGAGAGGGAAAGAGGAAAAAAGAGGAAGCCCATGGCTTTTTAGTATACTGATCAGAAGAAAAATCTATTTTGTTTCCCATTTAAGAAGCTGGTTTGGGGTCTGGGAAGTGGCTAAAAGTGCTTGCCACCAAACCTGACAAGCTGGGTTCAATCCTTGGAACCTACATTGTTTAAGGAGAGAACTGATTCCCCTAATTGTCCTCTACTCTCCATACCAGCATGTGTCTATGCACACATATATGCACAAGTGTGCATGCATGCACACACACAAATAAATAAGTAAATAAAATGTAAAAAGAAATTAAAGACATAACTCAAAATAATGGAATAGCTTACTAAATTGGAGCAAAATAACACTGTCTAAATTTATGTAATGGTGAGATGCCAAAAAAGAAAATCAAAACAAGTTTAGAAATTTCCAGAAGCCTGTATTTTGTTTTTATTTTTTAAATAAGTACAAACAACCTTTACTCTTTTTTCTACTTAAAAGATCAAAACAAAAACAAAAACAGATGCTTTCTGAAATATTTTCTAAAACACTTTCTCCTGGTCATCTTCTGTTTTCTCTTTCAATGTTTTCAGTATTTTCTAAGTTTTAAAAATAAGTGCTTGGCCGGGTGGTGGCGGTGCACGCCTTTAATCCCAGCACTCGGGAGACAGAGGCAGGCGGATCTCTGTGAGTTCGAGGCCAGCCTGGTCTACAAGAGCTAGTTCCAGGACAGGCTCCAAAGCTACAGAGAAACCCTCAAAACCCCACCCTCAAAAAAATAAGTGCTGTGAAATCAATATAGCAATTTCTCAGAAAACTGGGAATCCATCTACCTCAAGACCCAGATATACCACTCCTAGGCATATACCCAAAGGACACCCCATCCTATCACAAGGACATTTGCTCAACTATGTTCATAGCAGACTTATTCATAATAGCCAGAAACTGGAAATGACTTAGCTGTTTCTCAACTGAAGAATGGATAAAGAAAATGAGGCACATTTACACAATGGAGTATTGCTTAGCTATTAAAAACAATGACATCATGAAATTTGCAGACAAATGGATGGAACTTGAGAGGAGACTGGGGGGGGTGGTAAAACGATTTCCCTAGGAAGGAGAAATAGAACAGCTTTTGTGGGTGGACTAAGGGCAGGTGGGGTTGGGAATAGGAGGGATCAAGTGTGTGTATGTGTGTGATACCGGGAGAAATGACTAAAACTGGGGCCATTTCAGAGGTGAGGTGGAAACCTAGTGTAATGGAAACTCCACAGAAACTGTGAGAGCAACGCTAGCAAAGACTCCTTGTAATGAAGGACTTGAACTGGCCATCTTCCGTAACTAGGCAAGGCCTCAGTAGAAGGGTTGGGACACCAACCCAGCCACAAAACCTTTGACCTACAGCTTGTTCTGCCTGCAGAGTGTCCTGGGACTGGAGTCTAGCAGAATCCTTGGGGTCAGGGACACCAAGAGAACATGGCCCACAGAATTAACTAATTGGGACTCATGGGGGCTTGCAGAGATCAGGGAGCCTGTAGGAGTCTGACCTAGGTGCTCTGCATATCTTACAGTTGCATAGCCTGCTGTTCTTGTGGGATTCCTAACAATGGAAATGTGGTGGTCGCTGACTCTTTTGCCTACCTATGTGACCCTTTTCCTCCTACTGGGTTGCTTTGTCCAGCCTTGATGTGATATGCCTGGTTTTACAGCAGTATGTTATGCCACGATTGGTTGATGTCCCTGGGAGGACTTCTCTTTTCTGAGAGGAGACAGAAGGAGAGTAGATCTGGAGGAGAGGGGAGGTGGGGTGAGGAAGAAGAGAAACTGCATATGAGAGAATAAAAAAGTAAAAAAAAAAAAGAGTGCTGCTTACTTAAGAGACAAGCCTGCCGTCTTACACCGCACTTCCCTCTTATGTATTAAAGGTACTTTAATATACCTTACGTACAAAGGTACAACTTCAGCAGTAGATGTGGTATCAAATTTTATATGTGTGACTATAGGTCACACCCTGGCAGCCCGAGGCCACAAATTTGACCCTGTGAGTTATTAACAATTAGACCACTTTACCTGCTGAATCCTGTCTACAAAACTACAGAGCTCTGAGTCTGTTCCTCCCAGCAACACCAAGTAGTTAAGGATTGATTTCCTTAGAGTGCTGTGGTTGCTGGAATTCAGCTGTTAATGTCTGTTAAGCCCAGGCACTCAGTAAGAAACAGTTTTTCCTATCAAACCTCTGACACGATCACTCACATTTAAATACCTGCATGATGTTAAGGTTTGTTCTTTTTTTTTTTTTGAGATGAAGTCTCATGTGGACGAGGCTGGTATGAAAACTCACTGTGTAGTTAAGAATAACCCCAGATATGGGGCTGGAGAGATGGCTCAGCGCTTAAGAGCACTGCCTCCTCTTCCAAAGGTCCTGAGTTCAATTCCCGGCAACCACATGGTGGCTTACAACTTCTCTAATGAGATCCGGTGCCCTCTTCTGGCCTGCAGGCATATATGCAGGCAGAACACTGTATATATAATAAATAAATAAATAAATCTAAAAGAAAGAAAAAGAACCAACCTTGAATGTATGGTCTTTCTACTCCCAACAAAGTGCTGGGATTACAGGCATATGTCACGATGCCTGTTTTTATGCTGTCTGGGGACTGAACCCAGGGCTTTGCGTGTGTGTTAGGCAAGCATGTATCAATTGAATTTTGTACCCAGTATCCTTTCTTTTGTCTTAATATGTAACTTAAATCACTAAAAACACTAAGACCTAAAGTTAATTTGTTGTTTTTATTTTATTTTTTGTTCTTTGGAGAAGGGTCTTACTATATAGCCCAGGCTGACCTCAGACTTGTGGTTTTTAAACTTGTGATCCTCCTGCCTTAGACTCCTGAGTACTTGGGTGGTGGGTACCACCATACCAGTTGATTTCTCTTTTCAAAGCTGGTTTAGGATAAACCAGGTATGGTTGCACACACTTGTAATCTCAGTATTTGAGAGGCTGAGGCAGGAGGGGCAAGAGTTTGAGGAAAGCCTGGGCTACATAGTGTGACTCTGTCTCAAAACAAACAAAAGCAATTACTCAGGAATGATTGCTGGGTTCTCATATAACTTCAGATATGGACCTAGAACATCTTTTCTGGCTTTAACAAACTGTCACATCCTTTCTAAGTTTGGATATTCTTAGATATGTATGAAAAAGATGGATAATGTTGCTCAGAGGTAGAGCTACATTTGCCTGACATGTACAAAGCTGTGGGTTTAATATCCAATATGGGGGGGGGGTAGGAAAAGGCAAACTCAGATTCTTCTTATATCTTCAAAACACAAAATGTTTTGTGACCATGCTCACACACACACACACACACCCAGAAAGCAGGTCTGCACTGGATGACAACTGTGTGGCCTCAAATTCAATTCTGACACTGTCTACCTGAAGACAGCAACAGATTCCACCAGTTGAAAGCTCAGTCTCACAAGGTTAATCCTATTTCACAGCTGGTAAAAAGCAGATGATCTCTTACACTTCCACCTGCCAGCTATAAGCTGGAGTTCCCACCCTGTCTTCCAAGGGTTTGGCTCTGGGGAGGGTGTCTCCCAGAACAGGTAAACATTACTGGTTCATTATAAAGGACTCTTGGCTGGGCAGTGGTAGCACACATCTTTAATCCCAGCACCCAAGAGGCAGAGGCAGGTGGATTTCTGAGTTTGAGGCCAGCTACAGAGTGAGTTCCAGGACAGCCAGGGCTACACAGAGAACCTGTTTCAAAAAAACAAAAACAAAAACAAAAAAACAAAGCAAAACAAAAACGACAACAACAAAAAGAAATGAAGGAAAAAGAAAAAAAAAAGTAAGGAGAAGATAGAAAAAGAAAGTAAGGACTCCTGGAGGGAGACTCAGAGCAAGGGGACAGGCTCCCAGTTCCTCCCTGGGCACTATGCTCCATGAACCAACCTGCGTTCACCTATCTAGGGCTCCCCTCAACCTAATCCTTCTTATAGAAACTATGACTGGTTAAATCACTTGCTGGCAAACAGCCCCCATCTTGAGCCTCAGGAGTCCCAGTTGTCAGCCAGCCCCTTAGCACACAAAGATTTATCCCTTTAGAGACCGAGAGTCAAAAGGTAAAGTCTGCCAAGCGGTGGTGGCGCACGCCTTTAATCCCAGCACTCGGGAGGCAGAGGCAGGCGGATTTCTGTGAGTTTGAGTCCAGCCTGGTCTACAAGAGCTAGTTCCAGGACAGGCTCCAAAGCTACAGAGACACCCTGTCTCGAAAAACCAAAACCAAAACCAAAACCAAAAAACAAAACAAAGAAAAGGTAAGAAAGTCTGTGTTGGTAAGCTGGAAAAGACCAAAAATATATTTTACAGTAGATATCACAAAAAGCCTCTAATGTTCCTTCCTTTGTGGTTATGGTGTTACAAAATGTCTTGAGGAGTTCCTTTCATGTGAAGGGATTTTGCTAGCATGATTTTCTCAGAAACATCTTCACTCTTTTTATCACAACCACTTCCTTCAATTATGCCATAAATCTAGGCTTCTTTTAGTTCCTGTGGTTGCATATGCAGAGTCTGCTGAAAGAGAGCAGGGCAACTGGCTCAGTCTGCTATGCCTTATCAATTCCATTGGCATTTGGTTATAGGCCATTGTTTTCCCATTTCTTTTCTATTTTAATCTCTCTCTGTGTGTGTGTACGCACATGTGCGCATAAATAAAAAAAGCGTCATCATGGAAAAATGTGTATTCTTACAAACTCACATTACATTACAGATGAAAAGAATATCAAGGACAAACACTAGAAGTTTGTTGAGTTTCCAAATGTCTGTGAAGTAAAGTGGGGACTAGAGGCATCTTTATAGTCTTTGATACTTTAGTGGCTGGGAGGCACATTATCTCATTTCCTCTTCAAACAGCCTGCACAGCGTGACCTTCACCTCCTTTAAGCATGCCCAATCCACCCATAAAGGTCAAGTGTTGCTCAAGCTCTGCTGCACCCATAGACAGCAGCAAACTGACAACACAAACTCTATGGAGGTCTCTAAGTGAGGGGTAGCCTCACACCCGGAGGTCTCAGGCTTCACTGTCCTTCACACAGGGTCTATCCCAGGCTATAGCTGGATGGTGTACACTCTACAATGAAGGCAGCTAGACCTGTCCACCTCTAAAGGGATCTTGGGCTTCTCAAGTCTTGCTCTGTTTGGCTACAAAGTACATCTCCAGGGAGAGTGACTCATTGTGATCAGCGTGGAGGTGGGTAATCTCTTACTTCTGCAAAGCAGGTCATTTCTAAGTTTGTTCTTAGACCTAGCAGCCACCTCTAAGGGAACACTGCACCTGCAGATCATTCAGAAAAAAACTCACCCAGGAATGAATGAATGACTAAGGACATCGGATGATGGGGGAAGAATCCATCCCACATTTTCAGTGAGAATTTATGAGTCCTAAATTTGGGTGAACAGTAAAAGATACTGTTGGGCATGCATGTGTGTGTGTGACTTACTTGTTATTTACATGTCACTAACTCCTTGACTCCTGTTGTTAACAGATAGATCTGAGAGAAAACATCCTTTTCCAGGGGAACTGGTCACTACTAAATACACTGACCAGGCCTGCTCTGCCACTAATATTAACTTTGACAATTTTCTCCTTTTTTTAAATTTTAAAATTACATAAAAATTTGAGAGGTTGGGGGAAGGGCAGTACTTGCCACAGTGTGTATACATGTGACGGTCAAAAGACAATTTGCAGGAATTGGTTTGCTCCTTCTACCATATGAGTTCGAGGGAGCAAACTCAGGTCTTCAGGCTTGATGGTAAGTGCATTTTGCCAGCTCCCACTCCCCACCCCACCCCCATTTTGAGTTAGGGTTTGAGTTCACTCAGGCTAACCTTGAACTCGGGATCCTGAGTGCTGGGATCACAGGTATGTGCCACCATGCTTGGCTTCACCTCTTTTCCAAAAAGGATCCTAAGGTTGAGAATTCAGTGGCTCCTGGGCTGGCCCTTTCCTCTCCCATGTGTTTCAGTGCCAGTACAGAGAGGTAAAAAACTCAGATTCTGGGCTGGAAAGATGGCTCAGCAGTTAAGAGTATTCATTGACTGCTCTTCTAGGAGGACCTGGGTTCAATTTTTATCACCCATATGGCAGGTGACAACTATCTATAACTCCAAGATCTGATACCCTCACACAGACATATATATAGGCAAAACACCAATGCACATAAAATAAAAATAAATAATTAAAAAAAAGAACTCAGATTCTAAAGTCAGACTGCCAACTAACTAAGCGATCTGAGACAGATCACCTCACTTTCTAGGCCTTGCTTGTAAAAGATAGAAGACACCTATGTCCTCCACATTTGGTAACTGTGTGAAATGCTGGGCATGAGCCCAGCTCACAGAAAGCCCTTAATATGGGCTATTACTTCTACAACGTGACTGGAGACAGGTCTTATATTTCTCACTGGGAAAAGTGGGCTAGAAAAAAAAACAGGCACAGTATCTAACAAACAGCACACTTACTAGAAGAGACTGTACAGGCATATGGTAACGGTAGATAGTTGTGCACAGTAGTAACCTTATGGGTGATGTTATTAACTTTTCTCTGTTCCCTTAATTTTCATATCACAAGGCTGCAGGAATCACAGAGGAAAGCAGCTACTGAGCAGGAGGCTGACGCAAGGAAAATACCCTGGAGTTCATGGTCACAAGGCAGTCAAAGGTGAGCAATAAAACTCAGTAAGTAGAAGAAACAAAAAATCCCTAATGTCCTTCTTCCTTCCTGCTTAGATTCTTGTCTCTAAACAGAAGCAGACTGGGAAGGATAGCTGTGGTCTTATGGAAAAAGAAGTGCAATGGACCTAGGAGAACAAGTGACAAAGTCTGATGTATACAATTGCTGGGTAAATGCATGCCAGCCCACATGGGAAGGGAAAAAAAATCCATTCCAATCAGAGACACATGTAACATGCAAAAGCACCACAAATGCCTTCCCCTTCACCCAAACCACTGAAACCAGATCATTAATGCCAGAGATGCCTGCTATCAGCGCTGTATCCCAACAGCTGTGTCCTCTCCTCTGCAGTCCTCAGCTAGCCACAACAAGGAATCTTCTCTGGCAGCTGGAAATGGATGAGTGTGACCTAACCTGGGTTATGGAACATAGAAGGGTGTGTGCTGGAGCTTCTGGGCAAGGGTTCCTCCTTCATAAAAGGACACACCCGAGAAGACATTTTACTTCCTGTATTTGCAGACAATGAGAAGACATGTGATAATCAGACTGGTAGCCATCTTGGTGCCATGAGGAAATGGGTATGAAGACAAGAAAAAGAGATAGAATCTGAGTTCTTGGTGATGATTAACTAAGCAGGAACTTGCTGCTCCTGGCCTTACATGGAATAATAAACATGCCTATTGCTTAAATCACTGTAGGCTGAACATTTGTTATGTTTGAGCAAAAGCATACTAAATTATTCACATAGCAACAGCCTAAATAGAACCATCTATAGTTAAAAATCCACTCCATCTTTACTAACAAGTTAATTCAAAAGACTCGCTGAATGCAAAACTTGAAATGATCCATGGTCTCAATGAAATTATACTGTAGTCTTTGTGCTGGGACAGAACTCAGGGCTGTTTGTGTGCTAGCCAAGTACTGTACCCCTGAGCTGTATTCCAGTCCTTCATTTAAAGTTTTTCTACATTAATTGTGTGGGTGGGTGGGTGGGTGGGCACAGACCACAGGATAGGTGGAGGTTGAAGAACAACCTTAAGGAGTCAGTTCTGTCCTTCTACCATATGGGTCCCTGGAATTGAACTCAGATTGTCAGCCAGCAGTAAGCACCTTTATTGCTAAGCCATCTTGCCAGCCCCAAGTCTTCTCCCTGTTTTGGAGACAGAGACTCACTATATAGCCCAGGCTGACTTTGTGATCCTTCTGCCTTAGCTTCCAAAGTGTTGGGATTACAAGCATGTGTCCCCATGCCTGGCTTCTCCTTAGTCTTTGTGCTGGCTGGTTTTGTGTCAACCTGACACAGTTATCTGGAAAGAAGGAACTTCAATTAAGAAAAGCTTCTATAAAGCAAAGGACATGGTCAATAAGACAAAACAACAGCCTACAGAATGGGAAAAGGTCGTCATTAACCCCACATCAGACAGAGGTCTGATCTCCAAAATATACAAAGAACTCAAGAAATTGATCATCCAGTAAAAAAATGGAGTACAGACCTAAACAGAGAACTCTCAACAGAGAAATCTAAAATGGCTGAAAGACACTTAAGGAAATGTTCAACATCCTTAGTCATCAGAGAAATGCAAATCAAAACAACTCTGAGATTCCATCTTACACCTGTAAGAATGGCCAAGATCAAAACCACTGATGACAACTTATGCTGGAGAGGTTGTGGGGTAAAGGGAACACTTCTGCATTGCTGGTGGGAATGCAAGCTACTACAGCCTCTTTGGATGTCAGTGTGGCGATTTCTCAGAAAATTAGGAAGCAACCTTCCTCAAGACCCAGTAAGACCACTTTTGGGTATATATCCAAAGGATGCTCAACCATGCCACAAGGACATGTGCTCAACTATGTTCATAGCAGCATTGTTTGTCATAGCCAGAAACTGGAAACAACCTAAATGCCCTTCGACCAAAGAATGGATAAGGAAAATGTGGTACATTTACACAATGGAGTACTACACAGCAGAAAAAAATGATATCTTGAACTTTGCAGGCAAATGGATGGAGATAGAAAACATCATTTTGAGTGAGGTAACCCAGACCCGGAAAGACAATTATCACATGTACTCATTCATAAGTGTTTTTTAAACATAAAGCAAAGAAAACCAGCCTACAAACCACAATCCCAGAGACCGAGACAACAATGAGGACTAAGAGAGACATACATAGATCTAATCTACATGGGAAGTAGAAAAAGATAAGATCTCCTGAGTAAATTGGGAGCATGGGGACCTTGGGAGAGGGCTGAAGGGGAGGGGAGAAGAAAAAAATGTAGAGCTCAATAAAAAAAATAATAATAATAAAATGCCCCAACTAGGTTGGTCTGTGGGCAAGCCTGTGGTGTATTTTCTTCTTTGATGATTAACGTGGGAAGACTCAGCTCACTGCAGGCAGTGTCACCCCTGGACTGGTGGTCTTTGGTGGTATAAGAAATTAGGCTGAGCAAACCATGAAGAGCAAGCCAGTAAGCAGCTCTGTAACAACTCCTGCTTCTAGGTCCCTGCCTTGTTTAAGTTTCTGCCATGACTGCTCTTGATGATGAACTGTGATATAGAAATGTAAGCAAAATATATTTTTTCCTCCCCAAGTTGCTTTTGGTCAGGGTGTTTGATCACAGCAATAGAAACCAAACTAAGACAGTTTTAAATAAACTTTATGTTTCATAAGATTATGAGTACCAGTACCCAAATCACATAAAAATATTGGGAAAATGAGGGAAATACAATCTACCTTTGGTTATTTATTCTTTCTTTTGGGAGCGGGGTGTATACAGGTACCTGGGAGCATGTGTGCATGTCTGTGAAGGTCAGAGGTTGATATCATGTGTCTTTATTACTAGCTTTTCCACTTCATTTTTGAGACAGGGTCTCTCATCGAATCTGGAGTTCACCTATTAGGGGAGATGCCTGTCTCTGCCTCCTTCCTAGTGATGGGATTGTAGTATGTTCTACCACACTCTGGTTTTACAGGAGGGCTAGGGATCTGAACTTAGGTCCTCATGCTCGTGTGCCAAGTATTTTATTCACATTTCTCTAGTCCTTTTTTGTCCTTCTTCCTCTTCTACTTTTTGAAAATATGTAAATTTTCTGCTACTCTCCCATACTGGGAATTTAAATGGATAAAGTATGGTATTTTAAACCCTATCAAAAGAAAATATGCAAGTCAAAAGTAGTTATTATTAGGCTCCCCCAAAACAAGGCTTGCCGAGATGAACTTCTTATCTAGGGAAAGCCATAATGGGCAAAAAACCAGTGACTCTGAGACAGCAGACATAAGCAGGAGGACAACTTGAAACAAAGTAACTAGAAAGGGCCTTTACTTCCATTTCCTCTTCACAGAAGGACCTTCACAATATACTTCCCCTGAAACTGGAGCTTCAAGGCTGTGTTTATAACAACACTGTTACTGTGGAAATAGTTGATTCAATGTTATGAACTTGAAGCTGAATAAAGTAAGGTGTGGAACAGAAGTCTTATTTAAACAGTGGCAAGACCCATAAAACATTAAAATGGCAAGCTGAATGGTGGTGAGTCAGAGCACCATATGTTTTAATGTGAGTGTCATACTTTTTTCTTCTCCTGATGCCTGGCACAATGGGATGCTTCTTTTTAATTTAAGCTTATTTTTGGAACCTATTATCATCTCAGTTGTTTCTGGAACCCCAAATATCTAAATACTGCTATCTATCTGCTATATAAGGCAGCTGTGTGTCATTAAATTGATGGTGCTTCAGAGAGCTACTGGTCATCATGACACCACATCCACAGAACACGAGCTGGGGTTTCAAAAACCACATGTGATCAATTCTGTGAAACACAGCAGTGTTGCTCCTCATCATATAACATCACTGCAGATGTACACTGTGCCTTTTGTCTACTGCTTCACCAACTTTTAGGCATAAAGCAGTTGGAGAAGACAAACCCAGCCTGTCCCACACCCTCCATGAGCATCAAGCTTCTAGCTTGTTCCAGCCTTTGAGCAGGGTCAGTGAGTTCCTCAGGCAAGTTTGAAAAGTCTCAAGACACTGAGTAGAGATGGACATGTCACACTTTAGGCACACATACATGCTTCACTATGTTTTTCAGAATCCTTAAAACAAATTCTTAGCATCCATACAATAAAACATAGTCCATAAAGTTTAAAGATGAGAGTGACATGTGGGTTTATTGGCAAAGTGGCCCTGCCTGCAGGAGATGACCGCAGTGCAGCGGCATTAGCTCTGTAAATAGAAGCCCAGCTTTCCTTGGCTGTGGTGGGGGCTGCCCAGGGTGTGGCTACCCTCCTTGCCTGCACAGGGGATCCATTCATACCAGCAAAACCGGAAAAATCACAACCAAAGGCAACTGTGGAAGGAGTGGGAGCCAAGAGCACAGCATAAAGGAGTCAAGGAGTCATTTTCCACAAGGTGAGTCACCGGAAGCACTTGGCCTGGTCAGAGGCCTTTCTCACCCACCTTGGTTCAAAATGTAGGTCACCGTTCTTCAAGTTGAAACTTCAGGGACCTGATGTGACAGGCCAGAACCCAGGCAGCAAAGGCAGGACAGAGTTTCTAAGAGGCCTGGGAAGGGGCCCCTAGGCCCCTCTAGGCTTGACCTGCCTTCTAAAAACACCTCCATTTTCAAGAGCCAGGGTGAACTCAAACTACAGTGCCCAACCAGTCCTTTTGTGCTCCTGATTTGAGCTACCTGACACACCTATTTATTTATTTATTTATTTATTTATTTATTTATTTATTTATTTATTTATTTATTTTTTTGAGATAGGGTTTCTCTGTGTAGTTTTAGAGTCTATCCTGGAACTCACTCTCTCGACCAGGCTGGCCTTGAGTTCACAGAGATTAAAGGCTTTAAAGGCGTGCGCTACCACCGCCCAGCCCTGGAACACTCATCAAACTCCTAGGACAGCAGGCTAGGTTTTTGTAAAAATGGATGACAGCTCACCTAGTTCTGTTGATACAGGAGACCCAGTGGCAATCTCACCAATCTTGGCCACTCCATCGTAGTAGGCTTTTCCAGCCAGGATCATAGCTAGACAGGAATGTGATACACAAAATCATTACTCACAAAGGAAAGGAGGAAGTAACATATGTTCAACATCCCAGTGTGCCTCTGACTACAAGAAGTTCTAGACCAGACTGTTTTGGCAGGTGAAGTTATAAGACCCTGCCTGCTCCTGATGCCAATTCCAGGGTATGTTCCTGATATCAAACAGACACTGGAACAGAAACATTTTGGGAACATACGGATCAGCTATGTCAGTACTCGAGTAGTCCTGGGTACAGTGACCTAGGAACCCGTCTCATGAAAGCACATTTTTTTTTCTCTATTAAAAAAGAGCCAGGTCATGCCGGGCAGTGGTAGTGTATGCCTTTAATCTTAGCACTTGGGAGGCAGAGACAGGCAGATCTCTGTGAGTTTGAGGCCAGCCTGGTCTAAAGAGTGAGTTCCAGGACAGGCTCCAAAGCTATAGAGAAATCCCGTCTCGAAAAACAAACAACCCCCCCAAAGATAAAAAAGAGCCTTGTCTGGTAGTAGGACAATAATTTCAGCTACTCAGAAGGTTGAGGCAGGTGGAATTCAAAGCCTAGCTAGGCTTTAGAGTGAGTTCAAGGGGAACTTGATGGGACTCTTATGAAGAGTGATTGCCTAGAATCCCTGGTGAGGGAGGCGTGGCTCAGTGCAGAGAGCTTGCCAAGCATGCACTATGCCCTGGGCTCAATCTCTAATACCGTAAAAAATTAATCTGAGTCACAACTAACCAACATATTTGCACTGTGGTAAAAAAAAAATCTATGAAATTTGAAATACATTAGCATTGCCGGGCGATCATGGTGTACACCTTTAATCCCAGCACTCGGGAGGCAGAGGCAGGCAGATCTCTGTGAGTTCGAGGCCAGCCTGGTCTACAGAGCGAGTTCCAGGACAGCCAGAACTGTTTCACAGACAAACCCTGTCTTAAAAAAAAACCAAAAAATTACAGACTTATCTAAAAAAAAAATTCTCCTTCCTTTTCCTTTCAGCAGAAACAAGCAAAGGTTTTATTGCAACAGAAGCTAGGTTCTCATCATGCTAAAAATATGTTTCTCTAATTAAAAAAATAAATAATATTTTTTAAAATGGAGAGATAGCTTAGCAGCTAAGAATACATACTACTCTTGCAGAGGATATAAGTTCAGTTACCCCAGCACCCATGTTGGGAGGCTCATAACCACTCAAGCTCCGAGGGATCCAACATCTCCAGCCTCTGTAGGCACCCTCAACTCACACACATATACACAATTTAAAATAATCAAATTAAAAACTTTAAAACTGTTTTCTCCTTCAAACTGACCCCGAAGGGTATGTGCCCCTGTGGAGCTGAAGGCTACCCAGTCTGTAAAGTTCTCTAGTAAAGTTGGAGTGGGATGGATAAATAACAGCCTGGCTTCTTTTGCTTTACAGGCAATTCAGTTTGAGAATGGTGTATGACAGGCAAGTATTTCAACAAGATTCAGTCAAAATCAGTGTCATTCTGGAGGGAAAAAAGTCTCTACCCTTTCTCTAAACTCAGAAATCAGTTTTCCCTGGAGCTCTGGTGAGCACAGAACTTGGACTAAAAGGGCCTCCTGGCCCATTCTCTTTACCCACAGAATAGTAAGTGCTTTACCACTGAGATACATCCTCAGTCCTTTTATTGTAATTTTCATTTTAAGACAGGATCTCAGCTAAGTTTTCTAAGATACTCTTGACCTCGTAATCCTCCTGGCTTTATTTAGCCTCCCAAGTATCTGGAATTACAAACCTATGCCACCAGGCCAGGCTAAAAAGTAGGTTGTTATTTATTTATTGTGTGTGTTTACAGACACTCATGAATGCATATATGGAAGATAGAAGACAACCTTGGGTGCCAACCTTGGGAACATGGTCTGCCTTCTTTGAGACAGGGTCTTTCACTGGCCTGGAGCTTTCCAATTAGGCTAGACTGATTGAGAAATGAGTCCCAGTGATCTACCTGTCTCTATCTCCTAAGTGTTGGAATTACAAGCCTGTGCTACTATACCTGATTTATTTTATTTTTTATTGATATTTATCGAGTTCTACATTTTTCTCTGCTCCCCTCCCCACTTAATCCTCCCCCAAGGTCCCCATGCTCACAATTTACTCAGGAGATCGTGTCTTTTTATACTTTCTACTTCCCATGTAGATTATATCTATGTAAGTCTCTCTTAGTGTCCGCATTGTTGTCTAAATTCTCTGGGATTATGGTTTATAGGCTGGCTTTCTTTGCTTTATGTCTAAAAACCACCTATGAGTGAGTACATGTGATATTTGTCTTTCTGTGTCTGGGTTACCTCACTCAAAATGATGTTTTCTAGCTCCATCCATTTGCCTGCAAAATTCAAGCTATCATTTTTTTCTGCTGTATAGTACTCCATTATGTAAATGTACCACATTTTTCTTATCCATTCTTCGATTGAGGGGCATTTAGGTTGTTTCCAGTTTCTGGCTATGACAAACAAAGCTGCTATGAACATAGTTGAGCACATGTCCTTGTGAAACAATTGGGCATCCATTGGATCTATACCCAAAAGTGGTCTTACTGGGTCTTGAGGAAGGTTGTTTCCTAATTTTCTGAGAAATCGCCACACTGACATCCAAAGGGATTGTATTATCTTGCATTCCCACCAGCAATGCAGAAGTGTTCCCTTTTCCCCACAACCTCTCCAGCATAAATTGTCATCAGTATTTTTGATCTTGGCCATTCTTACAGGTGTAAGATGGAATCTCAGAGTTGTTTTGATTTGCATTTCTCTGATGACTAAGGATGTTGAACATTTCCTTAAGTGTCTTTCAGCCATTTTAGATTCCTCTGTTGAGAGTTCTCTGTTAGGTCTGTACTCCATTTTTTTTTAATTGGATTATGTGATCTTTTGGTGTCCAATTTCTTGAGTTCTTTGTATATTTTGGAGATCAGACCTCTGTCTGATGTGGGGTTAGTGAAGATCTTTTCCCATTCTGTAGGCTGTTGTTTTGTCTTGTTGACCATGTCCTTTGCTTTACAAAAGCTTTTCCGTTTCAGGAGGTCCTATTTATTAATTGTTTCTCTCAGTGTCTATGCTACTGGGCTTGTATTTAGGAAGTGGTTCCCTGTGCCAATGTGTTCAAGTGTACTTCCCACTTTCTCTTCTATAAGGCTCAGTGTAGCTGGCTTTATGTTAAAGTCTTTGATCCATTTGGACTTAAGTTTTGTGCATGGTGATAGATATGGGTCTATTTTCATTTTTTTACATGTTGATATCCAGTTATGCCAGCACCATTTGTTAAATATGCTTTCTTTTTTCCATTTGATATTTTTTGCTTCTTTATCAAAGATCAGGTGTTCGAAGATGTATGGATTGATATCCGGGTCTTCTATTTGGTTCCATTGGTCCTCCTGTCTATTCTTATGCCAGTACCAGCCTGTTTTCAGTACTGTAGCTCTGTAGTATAGTTTGAAGTCAGGGATTGTGATGCCTTCAGTTCTTTTATTGCACAGGATTGTTTTGGCTATCCTGGGTTTTTTGCTTTTCCAAATGGAGTTGAGTATTGTTCTTTTGAGGTCTTTGAAGAATTTTGCTGGGATTTTGAAGGGCATTGCGTTGAATCTGTAGATGGCATTTTTTCTATATTAATTCTGCCTACCCAAGAG